>LPNX010197881.1:67070-96831 GCA_001517045.1 Pseudotsuga menziesii | reverse complement strand
AGTAGAATCCTCAGACAACTGGAGTAGGAATCTCAACAAGGTCAACTACCTCTTGCTGAGAGAATCTCCACTCACTTGATCAACTAGGGTTTCACACTCCAAAACCCTTCTCAGGTCCAAGTGTCGATCACTAGCAGAGATTCAGTTCAGTCATTGAAGTCTAGACATACTGGCCACTAAAACTCTTCAACAGCTCTCTTTCCTCCAAGGTTCCATACACGTAATTCTAGAAGGCTTTGAGTTTGGATACATCGCTCTGATACCATGTTAAACTTCTAGACCACAAATCTGAACTCTAATCACTCACTTCTCTCTATTGATGTGAATTAATAAAACCTATACATTTTCCTTCTCCTTTATAGACTAAGTCAAACCCTAGTTAACTAGTGCACCTCCCTGAATGGATATAAGATCCAATGAGGAATGTGGCTCAACAGGAGAATATGCTAGGAATGCAATTCTGCTATCTCCTTGAGATTTGTACCTACTCCAGCTATTTTCATTCAACCACTACCCAGGGATCAATGCTCCCTTAACTGACAGTGAATGCAAAATAGAACCAAACTACTAAACTGCTAAAACTGGATATAGCATCTAACTCAAACTAGATCTCAAAATAGCATACAACTGAAAATGAACAGAACCAGTTCTAAATCTGGAACTTACTTTTCTCAAACTAGAAAAGAAACTAATATCACCCTGTATCGTCCTATGTAAATCTTGAAGTGTTAAAATTTCATTTTTTCTGATGCTTTAAAGTAACTGCTTTCCAAGAAAAAGTTGATAGAAAAACCTTTTTATATATCTATCCTAGCACTATTTGTAGTATTGTATTTTTTGTTCAAGTAAATCTGAGATTCAAGTTTATAATATGCAGGTTTGCGAGTTTTATGGGGGACCTCTTCTGATGTAATCTTGGCTAAGAATTCACCTGAAGAGACACCTTTAGCAGATAACCAGGGTCTGCAGCTCTTAGGGTAGGTTAAAAATGGGTTATGCCACCCACGGGAAATATTATTCAAGGTTCTTGCAGATGCTGTGGGACTCAGAAGTAAGCTTCTAGTGGTAAGTAATTTTTCCATGGTGATTTTGGTTTAATTCAGTGAGTTAGTGTCATTACTATACAATTGTCACTAGTAGGCATCTTATTTGTTTGAGGTGGGGATAGATGGGGATGTACTTTTAGATGAGCAATCAAGTGAGTATTTTTACGATGGCATGAATCTATTTTCAATTAAATTGATTAAAAATGACTAATATGAGGAAACTCATGGATGCCTTGATCTTTTACTAGGAGATAATCCCGTTTTTGAGTGAGTTCATAATTGTCTTCTTTTGGCCTTTTATTCTGGTTTATCCAGAAATCAATTTGAAGACATGTGATTAGCTGTATTAGATATAAAACTGTGTATTGGTTCTCATTTATTGACTGTCGAGAATTCTTTATACTCAGGGCCTACAACTATGTGATAGGGGAATTGCGTATGCAGATGCTTACAAGCATATGTCATTGTTAGTTGGATTAAATTCCATGGAGCTATTAGTTGATGTCATGCGGTCTCCTGGGCAGTTAATACCATTCTCAATGAGAGCTCTTATAATGTACCATATTTCTGGGACTGGAGAAAGTGATTCAGCTGAGAATGATTCATGTGATTCTCCTGTAGAGCCAAATAGTCTAATGTTTGGTTTTTCAGATAAAATGGGCAGTGAAAGGTAATTTTTGTTGTTTTCCCTGTCTACTTCTCAATAGTTTGTTCTTAAATGCTCTTATATGCACTTCCTTTTTAAAAATGTGGTGTTTAGGTTAGTGTCAAATTCATGGTAACATGCCATTATTCTTCTCTGAGACATGCTACATAAGATTTGTTTCTGGGAAACATCTCATCTTATCAAATTGGTTGTATCATAGCTATGGAGTTCTGAAGTGCCAAGCACTTAATCTGACAGATGTTTTGTAGTATTATCTAGAAAGGTCATGGCCCATCAAATTGTGTCAGAATCCTTTCCTTGAAATCTGGTGTTTAATAACAAGGATTATCATTGTATCTGCTATTTTTATTGATTCTGTTATTATTCCATCATTGAGGAAGTTAGGCAGCTCTCTTCCATAGTATATATCGGCAATGTCTTCCACCCAATTGTAATCACTCCTGATATTAAAAAGGAAAACAAAGGCCATTTTTGCTGGTTCTCCCCAAGAGTTTCCACGGTAAAATCTTTGTGTTATTGCTGTGTATGTGATTGATTTATTCAGCACTTTTTTTCCTCGTTAAATTACAGTCTGCAAGTATTACACAATCAGATTTAATATGCAGTGAAATAGAAAAAAGGGATAAATGTTTTAAATCTCTACAACGTTAATTAAGGTCTGTGCTGGTGGATCGCCTTTTCCACACACTCAGGGATTACAGATCATCAGCAGCCTTAGCTTTTTCAAACAGCTATTAGTTCTAACTTGTATTTATTTAGAAGTTGCTTTGAGAAACACGCTTGATGCTAGGGCTTGCATCACACAACATTTAACACAGACTTACTCCAGGTTTAGATGCTAGGTCTGAGTGATAACTATTCTTCCAAATTACCCTGGGACTTGCAGCTGGAGAGTTGAATTAGAATGGGACCTTTCAAAGCCTTACTGGTTGGAATGCAATGACTGAATTTTTTTATAAGCAATGCGAACCTTTTTGTGAATTTTTATGTGTCATTCATTTGATATATATTATTGTCCTTTGAAACTAAAATGGTGTATAATACCAGGAAATATGTTAGCTTAGTGTTGCATGGATTTCTGGGTGAGTGGGATTTTTTTGTGGTGAATGTGGCAGGTGGAGAGTCAGATAGAAGAGGTGATTTTTGATCTACTGCACTCAACCGCATTCCGAAGTTGTTCACTTGGGAGAACTATTTTGGGTCCAGCAGAAAACATAAGGACTATATCCAGGAATGACCTGCACCAATACATTTCCACTCATTACTCTGGTCCTAGAATGGTATGGACCTTTTGCTTTGTACTCTCCTTCTTTGCAAGAATTCAATTTGATTGGGTTCTGTTCACAAAAATAGTTGGCATCCATGGTAAACCATCTTCTTGAGTCAAGAAATATTTGGTAGACCAGGTATGTTTGCCTATGTCTTTGGAGTATATGTAATGTTCCATTTGAAATTTATGAGTCATTTGGAAAATGGTAATCAAGAACTAGTTGATTTAATTCCCTATGTCTAGTATTTGGGAGTTATATTAGAAGATTATGTGATTTGTTTGAGCTGGAGAAGCTTATGGCTCAAACGAAAGTCCACTGTGGCTTAGGAGGTATGCACCAGTTGCTTACAAAACCCTATCATGAAAGACTAGAAAGTTTCGATTTCTAGAAATGCATATTTGCATAGAGGTGGTAGTTGCCATTGATGCTACATGAAGGTCTAAAAATTTGCTGCAAGATGTGCAAAAAATGGGTAAGATTGGAGATTTCTTGGTTTACATAGGCATGCAGGTGAGTGGACCTGGTTACAGCTTGTCATGTTTGCATAGATTGTCAAGTTTCACAAGTTTTGACTTAAGTCTGATGTAGCAAGCCAATGCTGCCTTGTTCTGGTTAGATTTGACCTAGTTTTGGATTCGGGTTGAGTTAAACTGGCAATTTTGGGTATAACAGAGTAGGGCTTGCTTTGCTTTACTCTTCTTCTTTGTCATTTTATTTGTTTACAATTTGTGGATTAATTCTAAGTATTGTAGATCAAAATTGCGATTGTATATTTATGTACCCAGTTGCAGAACATAATTTATTAATAAGTCTAAGTTGTTTTTAAAGGAGTTTTTGCTTGGTTGCATTTGACCTTCCTCTTTTGAGAATATTTTTGGAATTCCTAGTGATGGGGGTCATGGTATTAATAGTATATTAATTGTGGGAGGATAATATTGGCCATTATTTTGTGCTATCATACACTGGTGAGTGGAAAACCCATGTTTTTCATGTTTTTAGTTATTATTGCCAAGTATGCAATGCAATTAATGGAAACAACTTTGTGCATTTAGACTTTGGACCGAGGTGAGCTTGTGGAGCTACAGTTGATGCGAGGTGATTTATCTCTGTGATTAGAGGCATCACAATATTAATGTATATTAATTTCAATTGTAGCACCATAAACTTGTTTCGGCTTGGATGGATTTCATATGGGTTTTTAGGAGTGTGGCTATCGGGATTCACAACCCTTATGGTTATGCTATCTTACCAGTAGGATGGCTTGATGGGTGATATTGGTTGAGAGTGGGATTATTATCTTTGTGTGTGACTATCATGATTGATCACCCTGGTGTTTGTGCTATCTTTTGGCAGGATGGATGGTTTTTTGTGCTATCTTTTGTGCTATCTGGTGTTTATGCTATCTTTTGTTCAATTAAGATGGTTGCTAAGGCTTTTCAACTGCACTATGTACACAAATTGCTTACAGTCATTGAAGATCTCAGTGTTTTCATCCCTCTGGCATTGAAGAAATAGGTGCATTTAGCTCTCTGCCTATGAGGAAATCAGTGTTTACAGCTCTGCAATTGAAGAACTAAGTGCTTTCAACTCTCTGTCATTGAATATTTAAGCGCTTTCAGCTCTCTGTCGTTGAAGAAATAAGTTTTCAGCTCTCAGTCAATAAAGAAATCAGTTCTTACAGCTCTCTGGCAATGAAGTCATAATTGCACTCAGCTTTCAGTCAATGAAGAATTCAGTATTTGCAGCTCTTTGGAAAAGAAGAAATAAGTTCATGCAGCTCTCAGTCCTTTAATAATTCAGGGTAAACAACTCTGTCAATGAAGTAATAAGTGATTTCAGCTCTCTGACATTGAAGAATTAAGTGAATTCAGATCTCAGACATTGAAAGAAATAAGTGTTTTCAGATATCTGCCTTTGAAGATTTCCAAGTGAAGTATGAGGCTCTTGAGCGACAGCTTGTTTGGTAAGTCAAATGCTCATCTCATGGCTCTTTTTATTCCTGACCTGCATCCAATGGAATTCCTCCATGCGCTGTCATGCTCACAGCTAGGAGGACCGAGTGTTTTAGACACTTAGTCTGATAAAAGGAAGTGCTCTCCTGCCTTACCATTCGCTGAAGGAGCTAGCAGTACTTAAATTAGAGTAATAAGCATCTAAGAAGGCTGAAGCCTGGAACTACACACTGGTAGGGGATAATCCACGTGTTTATGGAGTCAATGGAGGCAATCTACGATGAAATTTGGTCCAGCATGAAGTTCAAGTGAATTCCTTAGGGGGAATTTGGCACAGGTTGGCTGAAGATCATTACTGGTGATTCATTATGTTTCTCTATGCTCTGGTGCAAATATTTTTTTTAAATAAGTAGGTATCTACCTTTTCTTTCTCTTTTGTTATATTTTTACATTTACTCTGTTGGGCCACATTGAGAGCATAATGGCTGTAACGTATAACTTGACATACCAAATTTTTTTGTCAGTATGTTAATATGGGATATTGATGGAGGACTAACTGAAGATAATTGTTTGGGATATGACTGTTTGATACTATTCTTGGATTTGTGATGAAATTAATAAATGATTTATAGTTTTCTTTAGAAGACCGAGAACTTATGGGGTATTTTGAAGACAATTTACAAGTGTGTGAAAGAGAATAGGGATTGAGTTGCAAATTGCCCTTCGGAAAGCCTCAGTTGTAACAAGTTGTTGGTAGTGAGCTACAAGGCATTACCTGGCAGGTGAATGGCACCAAGAGGAGTCAAATCCGTGCAAGCTAGGATTTCTTTATCCTTCATTGGGAGAGGAGTTGGAAGCTGGGATTTCTTCTCAAAGTATCCTAGAGTGAATACCAGGATGCTAGGTATTTTCTGAAGTTTTCTTAATCACAGTAGCAGGAAAAGGAGTAAAGAAGAACTTTTTGCGATGGCAATGTAAAATCCCAAATTAAATTATTGCTTTCCACCTGAATTTTCATTTATTGCTCAAAGCAAATGCCACCAATGATAAGCAGTATACTCCACAAGGACCAATTCATGTGCTGAGACATCTGTGATGCAGGGATAAGTTCTATCAATGATTTTCTATTTCCTTTGTAAGTTTTTGGTTGTCATTGTTCCAAATACTAGAATTCTCAATGCCATTATTTTTGTTATACAAGATAAAGTTTGATGTGAGGAAGGTTCCATACAAAACTAAGTCAGGCAAATACTACAGTAATTTGCTCCACCATTATGAGCAAGTGCACTTCTTTCAAGTCCAAGGACCCTTGGTTCCTCCTCCAGGTATGCTGGTATAAGTCATAGGATATTTACAGTCAATATATTTTCTTCCCTTTTGGTGTGTTCTTGAGATTCACAATATTTTCACAATATTTAAAAAAAATAAAAATACACAGGCCTCACACCGCTCCAGATGGAGAGCAGGAATTCACAGATGATGATGGAACTTTGTACAGATGGGACCATAATCTCCGGGCGTGGGTTCCAAAAGTATGTTATGGAATTTTAAAATGCTGATATATTTACATGAAACAATGTTCTTTGTCTGAGGTTTATAATAGACACTACTAGTTTGAGTTACCTGCATGCAACAAGTAACATCACAGGGGTATTCATTTCTACATGAGCATCTTAAATGAAAGCTGAAAAAAGTATGTATAATGGGAAATAGGGAGATTATACTCCTAGTCTCTAGATGATCTGACTCTACTTGAGGAAATCCCAAGAAAACACACAAGATTTGGACTTGGCATCTCTAGCATTCCTAGATAGGTCCAAACTCGAGGAATTCTTCAATTCAGATGATGAATGTGAGTGTGTGCTTTTCCTAGTCTTTTCCAAAAGGAAATTGAAATCCTAGTTTTTTGCAGTAGGCAGAAATTCTATGCATAACTTATAAAGAGTAAGACACAATAATAATCTACATCACAAGTTCTTCTTTCGAGAACAAGCCTTAGTTCTGAATTCTCTATAAAATTATACCTTGTTTGGGTTGAAAATATTGCTTCAGTTTGAAAATAACAAATTCAATTTCATAGTTGTTATATAAGAAGCAAATAGACAGATGCATACTTCATTCATATACAAACAAATAATTCATTGAAGCTCTGTTTTGGAGCAAGGACATTCCAAGGGATGAATTGCTTGGCAGTGCTTTGCTACTGAGTGGAAATAACTTAATGGCACCTCCAATTCTGAGTGTAATTTTCAATTCACAATAGTACCTCTTTGTATGTGGATATAGCGGTTTACTATTATATAAAAAAATGAAGAATTAAAGTGTCATGCCTTAAGCAGACTAGTCTGATGTGAAAATATATTTTACCTTTCAAGCTCTTCTTTGCTAGGCTGCACTTAAGTTGGTTATTTTAGTTTTTGGTTCTTAATATTTGTTTTAAGCTAGCAGAAACAGTGCTTATAGATAAGATTGGAGAGATCATATACAAGTTACAACTAAGCTGTGTGATACAGGCAAAGAGGTAAAATTTCTGAAATATGTATAAGTACTGAAACTTGCATTTTCAAAACTGTAGGAAATAGGAAAGCTATGGAAACATCAATAATTTTTCTTTAACTAAGTGCCAAGCAAGAACCGCCTATGAAGAGGTGTACACTTCATATAATTTATAGGAGTGTGTGACCACCTAGCCTGACTTAATGGTCATCATGGCTTCCGTTTTTTAACGCTTCCCTTGCAGGGATGTGTTTGTCAATGAAGGGGAAACATGTCACTTTTTTGAGGATTTGATATTAGAACATGAACTTGTGATTTTTATTGTCATACAGTAGATTGGTTACGATTACTGAAACACTTTTTGGCTTTTCTATACAGAACATTATGCATCAGGCTACTTCACAGAGAATACACTGTCATGGGCTGAGGGCAGAGATAATTGGATGCCACTAACCAAATATAACCAAATAGATGTCAATGAATTTGAAGGCTATGGTACTGGAGTAAAATATGGTTCAGTTACTGTGCCATTTTATGCCACGAAAAAAGTTGCATCATGTTTCTTAGAATTTTATGTGATGATGGAATGCCCCTTTGAATATGGGAGAGTTTTATTAAATAGATTTCAGGCCGGTCCTAAAGGGGAACTTGTTTCACTATCTAATTTGGAAAAAAATGATCTAGTTGCATCTGTTGAAAAGAGATCAAACACGTAAGCTGGAATTTGTGCTAGTGCATTTTAATGTGCATTTTAAGCAAACCTCCCATCCTCTACCTTCAGAACTTGATTTACTAGGTGTTCTTCAAGTTCGATGGATAAGGCACGCCTCATAAGAAGTTCATGTAACAGGTAAAGCATGCTCCGTGAAAATGTTCGAGGAAGTGTTTTTCATAGGACATATCTGAAACACCAGCCCCCTCCATTCTTTCATCAACTGAAAGCTATGGCTGTAGCATTCATAAAAGAGCACTGACATGTTTTTCATTAAGTTGGTGACAGGCTTCTTTGTAAATAGAAGAATGCCAATCTGGAGAAAAAATGCACTCTTTAATAAAACTAAGCACTTCAACAGCTCCTTGTAAAGGAATATTACTGGAGTCAGAAACATTGTCATTTGCAGAGCAGGGCTGTTCATTTCCATCAGAGATGAGTACTACTTTCCTTCTAGCCTCTGAAAACAGATCTCCAAAGAGAGCATCATCTTCATGCCCACTTGCAGATTCTGCATCATTTACTCCCAGCCCATCCTTGCTAGCAGTTCGCCATGACTTTCCCGTGCTTTTAATTCGTGGTTTTAGTGGTATTTGTTTCAAAAAAAAAATTATCCACATAGCACTCTATTTTTCTTCATCACAAAGTATAATATGAAGCCCCAGAAGTTTTTAAGGACATGGTTTCTATTGTATATGAATAATTTTTACAGCATCTGTATTTGAAGAAAATTGACCTGACTTATATTTGTGAGAGTTGATATTCATGTGTTGTGTCATTGCAGTTATGCTAAGTATGATCAGTAGAAAACTTGGAACAAATTTCATCTCAATACATTGTTTTAAAGGTCTATACATAAAATATGGACTAAACTCTTACCTTTCTCTACAAGTCACAGTGGAGGAGGCAAGGGACCAGTGTAAACTTCCTTGGATGTGTGAAGCACTCGATAAGTTTGAGGGTTATATTCTTCGAAGTAGAGATGTCTCAAATTCCTCATCTGAATTTACCTTGGATTCTTTGTCACAGTTCTCAGATGAACATTCACAACAGTGTATAGAAAATTCAGAGTGTGAGGAAATGGATTCTAGATGTGTAGATGCTGTTAGTTATGATGAGCATCCAATTAGTCCCATAGAGGATATTCCCCATCTAATTGAGGAAAGTGCGAGTTCATCCTCTGATGAATAAGTCCACTTATACGTCTTCATAAATTGTTTTGTGCAAGTGTAAACTATAAAGCCTTTAGATTTTGAATGAAATTGCAAGTCTTAAATGTCTGTCTCATTCTTGCTTCCTAATTATGCCATGATATTACTTAACTTTAATAATGCTATGATATTGCTTTCTAGATTAAGTGATTTAAGAATGATTCCAACCTACCTAGGCAGCATTTGATAACTTTGGTTAGTAAAATATATGTATAAGAATTAGCAAAAAAAAAATTTAATTTTTAAAAAAAAAATTTCAACAAGCGTCGCTTAAGCGACGGTTTTATATGTCATTTTTCCGACGCTTATTGTAGATATCCGTCGCTTATCCGACGGTTATGTCTGTCTCCTTTTCGACGCTTATTTTAATATCCGTCTCTTATTCGATGCTTCTCGATGTCTCTTTTCCGACGCTTATTCTTAATATCCGTCGCTTATCCGACGGTCCTTCTGTCGCTTAACTGACGGCCTGAAGGTTATTTTCTTAAAAAATTTCACTACCGTCGAATATATTCCGTCGCTTAACCGATGATTACTTAGGTTTCGCTTAACCGACGGTTACCTAGGTGTCGGAAAACCGACGACAAGTTTTCGACGCTTAAAAAAATTCAAAGTGTCGTACATGCGACAGGGAAGTGTCGAAAATCCGACATGACGGCCGTCGGATTTTTGGTCAAAATGTAGTAGTGATATAGCAGTCCTGGATACATAAGAGTACAATGGCCATGAATAGGCATAATACATGATATCACATATGTGGTCATCACCACGTACAATATACATAGATCAGAATATCCATGATGAAGATATACAAAGGACCATGATCTCCAAAATGGCTGAAGATATACAATAGATCAAGATATCCATAATGGCTGGAAATGTCTGACATTCACTGGAATCAAGTCACGAGAGATGGAATCTCATGAACACTGGCATGATCAAGGAGGTAGCATATATGAGATGCCACCATTCTGGAAGGTCTTCTACACAAACTGCTATGATTACATGTCCTACTATGCGAATAGAGGTGTCGAGGTCGAACATAGTAGTCCATCGTCTGATTACCGGTCATTGATGTATACCGTTAACAGATGCGAGATTACCCACCGATAATGATAATGGGAATCAAGGTACTAGAGTGAAAACTAACAAGTGTGAATAGATGTGTTGAGGTCGAACACTTGAGAGAATCCATCGATCAGGGGACATTGATGTATTCCCAAGAAACTGTCGATGGCGAGAGAACCTACCACTGATGACTGCAAGTCTCAAGGCACTCAAAAGGACTCTAGATTCCAATCCCAGAATAAATGATCTGATTTCGATGGGATGAAATCCGCTGGAAGGATGGCATTAAGGCATCCCCCATCATCCAACACAAGGTACTCAGCAAAGCTGTCTAATGTGGAAGGACTCGATCATAAAGTGCACGAACTAGTAACGGTACCGGGAATGGACGACATGCAAAGTCAAGATAACCAATGGATGTGATATACAGTGCTCTGTTCGAAGGCGACACGACTCGACAGTTGCCACATATAACATCTTTCCTTGTCCGGCTTTTTGGTTTTTTGATTTTTTTTTTGGACTTTTCAGTTATTTGAAAAGCTTGAAAAAAGAATAAACTAGCTTTATAGTTACAAACAAGGAGGAGACGAGTGTCATAAGGGAAAAAAAACTATTTCCAAGCCGTGGAACATACCTATGCTCAATGCAAGGATACATGTGTAGGATATCGACACTCGGGGGAAAATCCCCTCTCGGTAAAAAGGGAATCAAGCTGCGAAGGATATAAAAAATGGCTCTGCGTGGCTAGACATGAGACAAGCTCGGGCTATATGGCTGAAACACAATGTCAGGGGAGCCGATATAAAGCTCAATAACGTAGGCAAAGCTCATTATAATGCATTCACAACTTGACATAAGGGGAGTCCGAAGGGAAAAGGGCCAGCATAAGATCAAGAGGAGTATGAGGCTCTTGCTAAATGTCATGGCAGTACTATACAACGGAATCCCACACCCTAAAGGAGAAAATGTCGGCATGGGTACCAAATACAAATAAGGCGCTAACTAGGGTGCCCATGTAAGGTGAAGCTCTACCACTCACATCATGCCACTTCTATAGCAGCAAGAAGGTTCCATGACATAATAGAGTGGTTTCGTACCTAAGGTCATAGTGACATGGTCATAAGGTCATGCAAAATGAAAACGATGGTGAACCTAATCTATATGCCAGTATAGACGTTATACCTGAGATCAGTACGAACGGGCCAATCCAAATGCTGAAACGGCACTAAAAATGGTCTTCTACATCACAAATAATGTCAGAAACGGTCCAAATGGTTAGAAACTGTCAAAACTATAGGAAAGGGGGTAAAAATTTTCAAATATTTGAAAATTTTTCTATAAATAGTAAAAAATATAAATCATTTGAAACTTTTACCCATTGGAGCTCTGATATTCAACTGCAAATTCCAGGAGATCCAGCAGGTGGAATTCACAACCGTTTCTTCCAGGTAGTTACTCATGCTCTCCTCATGCATTTCAATATAATTTTTGTTGATTTTCATGGAAAAATGAGGTAGTTCAGGTCAATTCTACATGAGCGCTGTGGCCCACATGGATATCGAGGCTTTTTCTGTGTATAGGGCTGGCTATACGTGGAAAAGGGGCTAGAAACCATGTACATACATGGCTGTTTGCAAAACAGTTGCGTAAGATGCCGCGCAAATGGATTTACAAGAATCTAATGGACAATTGGGTAATTTCTCATGTAGGATGGTGCTAGAATGGAGAGAGCACGAGCATGGTGAAGTAGAGGAAGCTGTAAGGGCTGACGTAATGGCTCAACAAGCTCTTAGAAGATGCAGACTCTACAAGTTTTGGTGCCTTGGTGGCTTGAGGGCCAAACCAAGACTGATAGAGATGTTGGTAAAATATTGGGATCTAGACTCAGAGTCCTTTAAGATAGATGGGATGTCTCTCACTATAGAGGCAGAGGACATATACTTCATCACAGGTCTATCTAGATGAGGGGAGGTGGTGAACCTTCGTTCCCGAGGTGGGCCAGGCGGTGAGCTTACTATTGATGAGTACGTAGCTGTGTATTGCTACCCATGTACTGAGAAGGTGGGAATTCAATTCCCCACCAATGCTATACAGGTGTTGGGCCTAAAGGCCATACTACTGACGCTGGGAAGGATAGCAGGCTTAGCCTCACTCCATCAGGCCTTGCGGCCACTGATGTACTATGCGGCGGAGTGCATGAGACCGACCATATATGACTGGAGCACTACACTACTGAGCAACATGAAACACCAGCTCAGTGAGCGTAAGGCAGGAAGGATATGGAAATTCGGGTTCAACAGCATATTGAGCACATTTTTCTTCGAGCGCGTTCCAGGATTAAGCCCTAGAGTGGACGTTCCTCTCCACGGGGTTCGAGATATGGCCCAACGGCGTTGGGCAGATGCTATGCGTAGATTGGGGGGTGGTAGGGTCGCCAACCCATATCCAACTGACTTCTTTCCATGGTGGCGATGAAAGATTGTTTCCATAGATGACTACCCCTATGGAGGGATAGATTTCCAGGGGGATCCAGACATGCCATTGCCACCAGGATTGGCATACGGAGAGATAGGTACCGAATCTCGACTCTCACTCTTTTTAAAGTTTTTTAAGTTATTTAATTTTTTTGTATTTTCTTGATTATGTGGAATCAAAAAGACATTTTTTTGTGTGACAACACATAGTGACATCTACCATTCATGTGCATATGTAGGACCATGGTGACTAGAGGGCTTCCCATGTCATAGACGGAGGGGAAGAGGAGATGACATCATAGGTGCAGATGCGGAGCGAACGCTCCAGGGCATTCATACCAACTTCGTGCAACTGACCCATAGGGTTCCCATGGCGCAAGTCGAGGACTTGCCTGAGGCCATGCAGTGACAGGTGGTGGGTGTGCCACACACATGGGTACGTTTATTTCGATGGCTAGCTAGAGCCATAGTGACGTATCATAATCACAACCCTCCCCCTCCACAGGACTAGATACCTGGGAGTATATATTTTGTACGACCATGTATTATATGATGGAAGCTTTGAAAGCTCCACTTTTGTATATGACACTATGTATTACTACATTTTTTATATATATAAAAAGTTTTATGGTGATCAGTTTATTTATTTACATGTGTAAAAATGTTTATGATTAATTTATTATGAATGAAACAAATGCCAATCTAACACGTAGTTAGCATATGAGTCAACGACTTGATTATCATTTCTTGGAATGTGTATATATGTAATACTGTCAAATTTCCATTCTAACAATCTCACACGTAAGAATATTCTCAATAATGTCAGATCTCTAACATGGTACAAACCATTGAGCTGTGACACTACTAACTCTGAATCAAGACGTACCTCAAGAGATAGAACACCATGTGAAATGGAATCCTGTAGAAGCTCGATAATGGCACTATATTGAGCAACATTGTTGGAAGATGGCCGTAGACATACACCTCCTGAAGACAGTACCTGACCCATAGGAGTATAAATCACCCAAACAGCAGAGGCTAAGTGTTGAGTGTGACGGCTTGCACCATCTGCGAATCCTATGTAGGTGGAAGATTCCATTGACATCTACCATAAGAAATGGAAACTAATCACAAACCTGATCACGATAATAAAAATACCTAACTATGTAAAGTTGTACAATAATATACAACAAGCAGCCTTGGCTAAAGATCATGCATAGTATTTTTTGAGATAGAGCCCATTTCTAGGCTCCACCAAAGCTGTGCCTTCATAATCGACTAACTCATAGGCACCCTTCTCTAAGACACGCTTGACCACGTAAGGACCACACCACATAGGATTAAATTTCCCTGCCCCCAAGGGTTCTTTCGATTGATCCCACAAAAGGACCAATTCTCCTTCACTAAACACTCTTGGACGGATAGAATTATCATATTGGACCTTAACGCGACGCTTATTAACCTCTAGAGCCACCAAGGCATCTCGACGCTGCTCATCAAGTTGCTCGAGGTGGACCAAATGCTCCTCCAAAGGTGAAGTGTCTGGTAAGAGCTCCACAACTAGCTTCAACGAAGGAATCTCGCATTCAACCGGCAATATCGACTCCACTCCATGCACAAGCTGATATGGAGAAAAACCAGTGGCAGTCTTAACCGCGGTTCGATATGCCCACAAAGCAGGGTATAACATAATATGCCAATTCATATTGCTCTGTGCGATGGTTCATTGGAGAATGGACTTAAGTGATTTATTCACTGCTTCAACCTATCCATTTGCTTGGGGGTAATAAGAAGAGGAGTGCTCTTGCTTATACCCTAACTTGGATGCGAACTCTTCCATCATATGGTTCTGAAAGTGCGATCCATGGTGAGTGACAAGCTCTCTCAGAATCCCGAACCGAGTAATGATTTGGTTGAATACGAAGTGAGTGGCTGTCTCACCGTTGGATTTTACTGTAGGCATTTCCTCAGCCCATTTCGTGAAATAATCCATAGCCACTATAATATGATGGTGCCCCTAGCTGAAGCTGGGCTACAATCCATAAAATCAAGCCCCCACTTGGTGAAGGGACCGGCGGTGATTATGGGATGTAACAGGGCAGGCTTCGAGCGCATATTCTGTGCGAACACCTGGCAAGGGTGGCACCTCTTGATCGCATCAACACAATCTTTAAAGATCGACGGCCAGAAATAACCCGCTCTCATAATCTTTTGAGCTATAGAAAGCCCAGATAAATGACCACCACACACCCCTCCGTGGCAATCATTCAGCACAACCACAGCCTCTTCATGAGTTAAACAACATCGTAAAATGGAATCTACCCCACGACGGTACAAAGTATTGTCCACTATAAGGTAGTTCTTAGAGACGTGACGTAATCGTCATCGTTCATCTCACGAGAGGTGAGTAGGGGTCCTTTGTGTTTGCAGATATACTATGATATCTCCATACCATGGGTCAGACGTCGAGATTAAGAAGATGTGTTCATCAACAAACGTATCTTCACAAACCGACTCCTCGGCCTCGCTCGGGAAATCTAATATAAGCTCTGCAAAAACTAACAATTTCTTCGACTTTGCCAAAACAAATTCGAGATCGAACTCTTGCAGGATGAAAATCCATTTATTATACTTTCCCCCAATCATCCTTCATGTGAGGACGAACTGAAACGGATTGACATGGGCCACGAAGGAGGATATAATGTCTCAAACGCTAAACCGCATGTACAGTCGCTAAAGCAAGCTTCTCGACATGAGAATAATGAATCTCTGCATCAATAAGGTTTCGGCTCAGATGATATATGACATGCTCCTGGAGCTCCTCATCGTCCTGAACCAATACCATACCAATCGTCTCTAAAGACGCGGCCACATATAATAGGAAATCATGGCTATAATCTGGAGGACTAATCACTGGGGCCGATGCTAGGGCTCGCTTAAGTGCATCGAAGGACTCCTGGGCTCGCTCACCCATTCAAAGGGAGTATCCTTCTTCAAGAGACGCATGAAGCCTCTAGTCAAATTGGAAAAATTGACCACAAATCTTCGTAAGAATTTTGCCATACCTTGCAAACACTGAAGATGACGAATATTCTTTAGGGGAGACAACTAAAGTATTGCCTCAACCTTTAAGGGATCGACTCTTATGCCCTCTTTTGAAACGATGAATCCTAATAAATGACCCGACTTTACGCAAAAGATGCACTTATGAGGATTTAATCGAACTGAATAGTGCCGGCATCTTTCGAAGACCAATCTCAAGTGATAGGAATGACGCATTCTCATGTGAGAATGAGCAGCGAGGTCATCCAAAAATACTTCAATAATAGACTTGAGATCATGGAAAATCAAGGTCATTTCCCACTGAAATGTAGCTCCGGCATTTTTAAGGCCGAAAGGCATCTTTCGATATGCAAACATTCCCCAAGGACAAATAAATGTAGTCTTGTGTTGGTCCTCAGGTTTAATCTGGATCTGATTATACCCGAAAAAGTCTTCCATAAAGGAGAACACCTCGCTACCCGCACACTCATCCAAAATCTGATCTATAAATGGTGTGGGGAAGTTATCCTTAGGACAGACATGATTTAAATCATGGAAATCAGTGCATATTCGGATCGCTCCCTGCTTCTTATCCACCGGAACGGGGTTTGAAACCCACTCCATCAAGGGGACAGGATAGATGAAACCAGCTTTCAATAGCTTCTCTATCTCTGCCTTAATGGTGGGTGCTTTCCTAGGATTCACGGCGCGTAAGCGTTGTCGAACAGGCTTAGCATTGGGGTAAGTATTAATATCATGTTCAACAATCTCAAGGTCAATACCTAGCATATCATCATAAGACCAAGCAAAAATATCACAGAATTCCTTGAATAGCTCGGTATATTCGAGAATCTCAGCCTGGGAACAATCTGCCCCAATATAGACATTCTCAATGGTGCCAGGATCTCGAGAGATGTTGATAGAAATCGTGGAAGATATGTTCGCCATGTTCCCATCAGCCATCTGACCAGGAGAGCTTAATGGAATCATGGGCCTACCAACTCTCTGACTAAGAATCTCCCTATAATCCTCATGCTCCAAACGGTCAAGCGGTGGAAGGAAATATGATCTATGATGAAGTTCCTCCCATGGCGGTTCAACACCTGACATGGCCTCGATAATCGCTTCATCTGAAGGGAAAACCATATCCAGGCAGTTGTGGGCATGAGAAGATTGTACTGCCCATGCGGGTAGCACATAGGGGTCTTCCTCTTCCATCCGTGAAGAGGAAGAACAAGGCTTTGTAACATTCATAAGATTGGCTTGATAAGCTATCATGGTTGTAGGAAGCGGCACGTTGGTTTTGACAGGCTCACTCGAAATACTCAGTGTAGCAAGAATCCAAGGATCTCCCATATGAGTCGTGTGAAAAGACACTGAGGCCATAGAAGTCGAAGCCCTATCAGAACGAGATCCTATCATGAGGATCGGCGCAGGACAACTAAAGCTTCCCATGAGGGATGGATACATGCCTACACCCACACTCCTAGTTGCCGGCTGAGAATGTTCAACGATCGGAACCGAATTTCCCCAAGATGCAGTAACAGGGGAATTCTTGAATGCCATTTGATCAATCGTTACAATCTTCCTATTATGAGGAAAGCATACAATGCGAAACATGGAAGAAGCAACAGCTTGCATACTATACATCCAGTTCCGACCCAGCAAGAGATTGTAGTCGAGGGGTGCATCAACCACCTCAACCTCTATCGCAATGGTCTTCCCTCCCAAATGGAATTTAAGGGATGGAATGATGTCGTGTGGCCTAAAATATCTCCCATCAAAAGCAGTTAACATAGTCACTAACTTCGACAACTCAGGAGAACCAAGACCCTTCCAATAGGACAAAGACATCACAGATGCAGCAGCGCCCTCGTCAATCACAATGCGCTTGACGATCATATTAAGACATTCTACATGTACCAAAAGAGACACATAGAAGGGAAAGCGAGGATAATGACCTACGGTTTCAAATTTGATCACTAAGGAAGAATCATCACTGTTCACACCAAGAGCAGAAAGCAAAACCTTCCTTTGCGACGGACAACTCTGAAGCACTTCCAATGCAGACATCGCACAAGGAGTATGGCCCAAATCCTCGACAACTGAATAATTTTGGGTGGCTCAGGCATTTGGATTATGCCTCGAGTGCTTAAGTACCCCCTTAGGAATCTGAGGTGCAGCTTCAGGTTTATCCGCAGGTTTCTCAATGTGCAAAGGAGTTCCTGGTGGATCGGGTTCTTTTCCTGGGTTGGGTTGTGACGATCCATAATCTTTCACATGAGTCACAACCTTGGCAGCACGGACCATGTTAATGCACCCACGAGCACTAGCCTCTGGTGGATCATTCTCACTAGATTGCTCCTGGGACTTCGAGTTCATATTCTGGTTATGCGGTAAAGGGTTCGTTAGCACAGCTGGGCCTTGTGCTAAGAGTCTCGAAGCTTCATCAATTCTAGGGCATAAGTAAGTGAGGTGATCATCCTTACATAGCTTGCAAGGGAATTTAATATTACGTTTCACTTGCTTGTCCCCACCAGCATTCTGACCATTCTTGTCATTATTGGAAGCAATCTCATTCCTATTCCCACCCTTTCGATTATTATTCTTACCCTTTTTCTTATTCCGTCCAGGTTGCTGGTTACCCTTCTGGTCCGACGATTGCACAGCAGGTACACTTGCCGTTTGGGTGGGTTGAGACAAATCCGTAGCTTGTCCCAAAGCAGATTGGTTGAGCAACAATTGACTAACTTGTTTTGCAACCAAATCTACAGGTTTCGCACTTGCACAACCCACAATGCCATCGGCATGTGGTCCAGGTTTAACCTTGGGATCGAAACTAGAATGAGGAGTGTTGGGAATAATCTCATACAACAAACCAGACTGAGCATAAATCAAGTCCAGTTCCTGCGCCCTAAAGATTTCTTGTTCCTCATTCTGCACTCCGGATGTAGAAACATCCTTCGCGATATATGGCAATAAAGACTTGAGGAACCACTCGAGAAGGAACTCTGGCGGTATAAAATATTTAATTAATTTCTTCCATCTACGCCACTCCTGAATATGATTAGAAATATGGGTGGCTTTATCCTGCCAAAATGTCAACAAGAGTTCAGTACCAACGTGATAGCGCACTAGTAGCAGGAAGTGATTAAGAAAAGTCATCGCAAGATCGTTGAACAAGGTAAAGGATCCCTTTGGTAACTCTATATACCATTTCACAGCAGGCCCTGTAAGGGTGCATTGAAATAGTCGCAAGCGGACTGAGTCCTGATGTAATGAATTCGAAGAGCACCAAAGGTGAAACGTGGTAACGTGTTCGCTCGGATCCTCTCTCAGTTGGCCTTCGAACTTAGGTATGTCCAAAGGAAGCTTGGTAGGGACAGCTGACCAAGCCGAGTCATGAGCCACGGGATCATTCGTAAGTCTCGATAAGTCAAGAAGGTTGAGTGTTGCAAGGAAAGGGAGCTTAGCATGATGAGGTCGATGGACCGCTCCCTGGTTCACATAGGTTTGAGCACCACCATGGCCTTGGCCATAGTGTCCTCCTCCTGTCTGACCTGTATAAGGTGACGTGGAAGCACCATAGTAAGGTGGACCTTGACTGGTAGGAGCTACGAAGCCATAATTAGGAGAGTAAGCAGGTTGTTGATACCCGCCTCTGTAAGGTGAAGAAACCTATCCATACTGTGGACCGTAATAAGGTCCATAGGTCATCGCATGCGATATCCCATGGGACACTCCGTAGGTAGGAAGATAAGCTCCGGAAGGGGGAACATACATACCCGAAGTAGGTATATATGCCCTGGACGTAACAAGCTGACCACTAGAAGGGTGAATATATCCTCCCAAAGCAGCGGGTGGTATATGAACTTGAGACACAATTGGTCTAGTAACCGCAGCACGGACCTGACTCGTAGCCATATATCAGCTCGAAAGACCACATAGATAAGGTGGAGGATGTACAGTTGAAGAACTCGGAACCGAGAATGAAGGAATATCAGTGATAAGATATGTACTAGTGCCTATCGTCACCCGTCTCAGACCTGGTATCCTAATCGGATCACTAACCCTAGACCTAGGAGGGGGATGCGATGGAGCTTCCACCACTAGGATGGAAGGTGCAATGTGACTAGTACTCCCAAACCTCTCCGCAAGGTAAGGAAAGGGATTGCCCCCAGGCATAGTGCTAGGCTCAAAGTTGGATTCAACATGAAATGTCAAATCGTGCATAGGAAAACTAGTCGTAGCATAACTACCGTAGCTAGTGCTAGGAGGGTCAAAGTGAGTCTCGGCATCTTCCGGCATTCCATACCGGTAATGTGTCAATGGGGAATCAGCCCTAGAGTGAGTAGGTCTATCATGCAAAGATCCTACCTGGGAAATCATGGGACTGAACTTAGCTAGGTCAGGTGAAGGATCGTATGTAGGAGTAAATTCCCCATCGTCAACGCGAAGGAGAGGAGGTGGCTTAGGAATAGTCTATGAATGATCCTCCATGGTGTGTGAATCAGTGTGTGACATAGTCCGCCTAGACAGTCTAGGTCTCTCTCCCAATGGAGGAGGAGAAGTGGAAGGCGGAAGTCCTGCTAACTGACGAGAACGGCGCAGAACCACACTCAAATCCACAATGACTCAACAAAAAGCAAAGACTCTCTATTTACGTAAACCCTAGGCCAACTAGCATCCACAGAGCAATCACTAATAAAATCTAAAGCCAAATGCAAGCAAACAAGGGCTGGATAAGTGAGCTCCCGAATGTGGCTAGTATGTCTCACCTAGGAGAGGCCTGGGAACCCCTTGACACCACAAGTGGAGGTACGGAACCAATTATTGTGGCCCTCAGCTTCAACGCATATAGCGACTGTGTTGTCCAACCCCAACCTGGCCGAGACACATGCAGAATAACCTCTACAAGTACCCCCTCGATATCCTAGGTAAGGTCACTAAGGTCACCTCTATATAATCAAAGCTCAGGCAGACAGTCGCAGGCGGGATTGACCGTATGGGTAGGGTAGCAAAGCCCGAAACTCTCGAAAGAGCCCCCAGATACGAATACAATCCTGGCAATATCGTCGGTGCTACTTAGTTATGACTAGGGGTCATCCTAATCAATAACCGCTCACACTGCCTCGTGCTTAACTCCCGTTTGAGAGGAGGATCCTGAGAATGATGGTTATATCAAGGATTTCACACACTCCCTGGACAGACACCTAGATGTTGTTGTTTAGTGATCTTAGAGAATTGAGTTACAATGAACTATTCCAAGATCCTAAAACCTAAGCTTGTTGGTGCACCCTAGAAAAGAAAAGAGTGTAATTCATTTTAATTAGCGTTGATTTTAGTTGGCTTTATTACTCAAAAATAGGATATGGTCGTGCAACTAGTGTTGTTATGACGCAACAGAAAGTAAAATGCACACCGTAACAATCAATGCAAATGCATTGTGTCCATGTAAACAGGGTATGCTACTACGTGAAATGCACAATTTCTTCTTCAAATGATGAATGCAAATTTTCCTATATGAAGTCCTAACTAGTACTCCAAAGCAAATCTAGATCTAATGCAAGTACAATGCAAAGTGCAAAATGCAATGCATTATGATAAGCAAATGATTTTGGATTTTTTGAAAATATAAGAGATGCAAAAATAATGATTCTACCATCCCCAGACTCTGCAAGCACACATAGACAGCATCCAAGCAAAGCACTAAGGTAAAAGAACTCTAATGCACTAATCTCAAACAAAAAATCGAAAATGCCATGACAAGAACTTACCTAAAAAAAAAATTTAGGCTAAAAAAAAACGTTTCTAATCAGAACCAAAGGTCAAAACAGACTTAGGCAGTGCCAAAGGAGACTCAGCAACTAACAGCATTCACCCAACAACCCATTAATTCCACAAAAAGGGAAAAATCCAGGTATACACAACTGTTCGCAGTAAACCCGCGTGTATACGTGGAAATAACAGAGGAAACCGCGTGTATACGCGACTGTAAATCAAAAACCCGCGTACAGGAAGAAAAGGTGCATAAAAAAAAGGTAAATAGACAGGCTGAGACAGACTTCACTCCAATCAGACTCTACCAGGCATACATGCCCCCAGACCCGACACAGAAACAAGAGAGAAAGAGCAATTCAAATACATTGAATGCCGAGAAAATCACCCCCAAAGGACAACTACTAGGAACTCCCCAGCGGAGTCACCAATTCTGTTACGAAGAGAAATTCCTATGGCTTGGGGTACCACAATAGAAAACTTTGACTCCAGAAATCAATCTTTCCCAATATGCAATAGAAATAAAACATCTAACACTAAAGGATCAGACCTCGTACCTTATTTCGGACGGTTGAAGTAGATCCCCGTTGAGCTTTCCAATCTTCAGCTTGAATTGATATAATACTTCCTCAACAACAAGTAAACAATACAAGCATACTATATATCATGGTGTTAGATCTATTCTAGCATATATAATCAATAATGTAAAAGAATTTGACATATTCCAATGGATAAAATATTCAATCAAACACACATCATTGGACAGGAAAAGATAGTTCTTATTAATATAAATCAAATATTACAAGATAGATACAACCTCTGACGGCACGTCTGTGAATCAGAGAAACTGAATCTCCCACTTGGGCCTCCACCACCTCAATCCTCCATCTCATGATAGCAAGCTCACTAGCAAAGGGCAAGCTTGGGAAGAACACAACAGTGCTCCAAAGGGACAAAGGGATGCAGACTCAAGCATAAATTCCAGCAACAATGGACTATAGTTTCGTTGCTTTCAATGTCTCTATATGCCTTCAATGTACCAAGGGGTTCCTTATATATCTTCACAAGGGATAATGAAGGGTCAAATCCAAGCGATCTCAAGGCATATGGAAGGCCAGGAGTCAAATGAGTGGGATCCATGTCAAGGAAAACTCCAAAATGATTTGGACTATGCACACATCCCGATGTATGCGGATACAGGGGTCAAAATCGCGTATGTACGCGGTTATCGGGGAAAAATCCACGTATATCATCTTTTATATAGTTTTTAGGGATGATCAAGGAAACATCAAAGGATAAAATATGGTCCATGGGGTCTAAAGAGTCTGCAGCGGGATAGGGGAAGGCCATACAAAGTGTGATTCACCTAGAGTGGTGACATCCGCTATAACACTTTCAATTGCTCGTTGTTGTCAAACCGTTAGACGATTTTCAAATCTGCAAGTGCCAGGTAAATCACCTCTCCATGCTATTTCATTTCATCTAAGCAAATTTTTGATTTTATAAAAAATTTGATGTTTTCAGCCAGTTTAAAGATAGTCGCGATGTATATGCGGGTATGTAATGTAGATAGTCACGTATACACATTTTATACGTGGCTTGTTCAAAATAAACTCACGTATGATACACGACATGTCCAAAGGACAATTGCGTATACTGCATGTTACCACCTAAGTTGTACTTAGTGGTTTTTATCAAGTGAGCCCGGTGAACCGGATAGGGCTAACTTGTTCGGACTTCAAAAATACCTTTGGAAGTACTTCTGGGAAGTGCTTGTTGTACTATATCACATGTTCATACCCCATGAGGGAATTGAAATAAATGTTCTAGCATGATAGTGTCTGTAAAAGACTTGGTCTCTTAGACTTTATTTGTCAATCCGATCAGCCCAGGGTGTTTTTTCCCTTGGTTATTATTGGTTGTTGAACAAACGACTGATAATTTCTGAGTTTTGCACTCCATACCTCCAAAGTTGGGGTGGTCGGCTTGAAATTTAGGCCTATTGAGGTTATTAGAGTCTATGTGTCAATGTATAAACATGATAGACATAATTTTTGAGTCATATGAACATGTCTAAGTCCCCCCAGGTGTTTTTCAATTTTTCAATTTTTTAGTTTTTTTAGTGTTTTTTATTAAAATTTAATTTTTCCAAAACCTAGGCTATTTTTTAATAGTTTAATTGGAAAATTTGATTTTGTAATAAAAGTGGGCCAAATAATCAGTTTCAGTCATGTAGGTGCTCATTTTCAAGCTAAGAGCACCATGTAAACCCATGGTCCCACTGTTTCCTAGTTTTGAGTGATTTTCCATCACTCAGGTCAAAAGCCCCAAAAATCAATTATTGATTATTTTAATTAATAAATTGATGAATAATGGAGAAAATCCAAAATCATAAATCAATGGATTCTCAGCCGATTTGATTGAAACCAGTCAGATCTGAAGCAGATTGACTAGATCTAACAAATCCATGACTGAAGGAGGTGATCAAATTAGATCCAGAGTTGATCTTGAGCATGCTTTATGAGGAATTTCACCCTCCCTCTCTCCTCAACACGTTTTTGGCTCAACTAGATGATTTTTGGTGGATTCTTTAGTCAACAGGTTGAGGTGTCAGTCAGATCAGCCCCCCGATTGACAGTTGGACTCAGTGAGATTCAGATCTGGCTCAGCTAGACACAGATCAGGCATTGATGGACTCTCCATTAGTTTATTTGACTTGATTCCATGAGTAATTGCACCCCCCCTGGGCTAGATGGCCTGTAAATTGTATATATCCAGGCATAGCCTCCTCTTCCAAGCTAGTTAGAGCTGGACTGAAGGGCTTGCCATTGTAAACTGTGTACTAATATTCATTTGTTGAAATAAAGAGAAGCTTTGGAGGCTCAATTGTGGAGTACCTTTCATGTGTGGATTGTCATTGTCATGCTGCATTAGAGGTGAAACTACTATTTTTCCAATTTCTTGCACTTAATTATTGTCTACCTGAATGGTTTCTGAAATCATAGGGATAGATCATTGTAAGTAAGCTTACTTACTTTCTATTTGCTGCATATGTTTGAATGAGTTAATACCTGTATGTCAAATAAGGTTATTTGCATACTGTATCATCGCTTTCTCATATGTATCTTCAGATCTGATAGTTCTGTTTGTAGGAGTTTTGTTGTAGCTTACAGGTTTGCTGTGGTTGGAAGATCTATGGTTCAGGTTTGATTCCATTTATTTCCAGCAGAGATTGCTAATATTTTTCCCCTCGGTGCTTCTCTACCAAGTTCCCTCTGCAGATCTGCTTCAACAAACAAGCACCTTTCTTCCCCTTTCTCTCCTTTAAAAATTATTAAACTTTCCTCAAACTGGTTACTTTAAAGGTTTCTTATTACTCTGATCTATCTCATCAATAAAAACACACATAGATATAATTATCAATATCCCTTCCAAATTCTATATCTTAGTTTCATTTTGCACATAAAGTTCAATTTCAAGAGATCTAGCTAAAAGTACCTTATTTTCGCAAGCATTTTAGTGAAAATTCATAGCTTGCTGTTAAGGTAGTTTCATTTTCTGTACGATAAATTCAATATTCTACAATATCAGTGCATTTTAATTGGATTCACAAACAACAAGCCAAGATCCCAAGGAAAGCTTGCTTTCCTTGGTTCCTTTTTCATCGGTTTAGCTAGTTTAATTTCATTATTTTTTTGAGATAAAGTAGGCTGACCCAAAGGTAATATTAAAGTGATTTTGGGAATTTGTTATTCTAACATGCTCACTATGATTTAGCAGGTCTGACAGAGAAGAAAGGAAGCTTCTGTCCAAAGTGGTTTTTGGAGCGCTCAAGTCCCTCCAGGGGTCTCTCTTTTGTCACAAAATTCTTAAAATTTTTGTATAACTGTAAGATCTTGGTTTCAGCCTGTATAAGGACCAAGAAATTTTTTATTTATCATTCCTTTGATATTTTAAATGCTGTAATAAAATCATTCTTTGAATAGGCTCTTTCGAGCCCATTCCCCATCCCCCCTGGGGGGATTTGCGTCGGTGCCCTTTTCGTCGCTTTCTGTTTATTTATTTTTTGCTAGCATTGATATAAGTTGTAGGATAGTATAATTGATTTATTTATTAATTCCATATTCCATATTGTACAATTTCAAAGTAATCATAATACTTACCCCAAGATTTCCCGATTGACTCGAAAGGGGAAAGAGATTTGTGGTAGGATTAATTAAGAAACCAGAATTGTGTAGTTGTTTTATTTTTCATCATTTGTTTATCAGCAACTTTAAAATTAACCCCTCCTCGATTCCCCGATTGAGATCCGCTTGGATCGAAAGAGGTTCTTGGAGGCTTTTCTTTTAAACAAGAACACACATCTTAAAACTTATTAAAATTTACAAGACTCCAGTGTGTATGCTCTGCACTTGGCTTCGGTTCGTCCGATCAGTCAAGCTATATCAAAATCACTTGGGTGACTAGCATAATTAGGACTCACCTTCCCCAATTGACAAACCATTACGTGAAAATCCAACACCTCGATCAAACCTTTACGGTGGAAAATACCCAAAGGAAGCGGGAACTTCTGAAAAGTGACCTCAGGGCACCGATCTCTGTCACACCCTAATGGGTGCGTTACGAACAATAGCCCTAGAGACTCCATTTCAGCCCACATATTCCTTGCGGGTAGCCGTGAAGGTTTTGTTTTGGACATACTCCAAGCACTCTCGGGTATATCTGGAGTCCCCCGTTAGCCTAATTTAATCAACTCATACTTCAATTTTAACTTAAAACATAGCAATATGCAATCGCAAAACATTCACTCCAAGCACATGCAAGCACATTGATCTTTTTGATTTGACTCCATTCTAAGGCACTGGTCATTTTTTGCTTTATATATATATATATATATATGGTGTATCAGCTTTGTGCTTTCGTGTGTTTATCTTCGTATCTTGTCATCTTTAATTGTCTGTAGTTAAAATATTCAAACTCCTAAATAAATAATTCAGTTTAGTATCACCACACTAAGAAACCATCCTTAGTAACTTAATAGGGTCTACCCCCCTTGGCTTCGTTAGGAGTTGAGCCTAAACGGAGGAGTCAAGAACAAGGTGACAACCTTTACTCGAGACTTGCCCCTAAGGACACACCGAGTGGCTTGAAGATTTCTTCCATGTGACCCAGGTGTGTGAAAGGCAGCAACACTTTTTGGTGCTGTTGCCGGGGATAAATATTTTTATTCCCGAGTATGACTTAGCTTATCTTTTTTCTAAACAACTAAAAAGTTAAAAAAAAAACTTTTGATTGATCTAGTCTTTAAAAAACATAAAAATTAAAACTCGATCCATCTGGCGACTCCACTGTCTAACATCCCTTCAAGAATTTCTACCCGAAGAAACCACCGACAATTATTCAATCCTCTCCCTGATTCCGAAAGGTTTATTAGGGAAAGATTGAATAGGAAGACTTCTCGTAGAAACCTTGAAGATTTAGGAGACCAATCCCTCGCAGATATCGATAACATATTTGTAGAGAGTCATGTTCACCAATCTCAATAAATGACGAAATTATTCAAACCCCTTGACTTTTCTTAGATAGCAGGTGGTCCCTATGCCATTCCAAAATATGCTATCAAGAATCTCCCCAGGTTCGAGGGAAATAATGCCACCACCGCCAAGACTCATCTCTGAAAATTTGAAAGGCACCTAGTCAGTTATTGTGATGATGTTGCCTCTAACCATGAAGATATCAAAATGAAGCTCTTTGCTTTATCCTTAGAGGATGATGCTGCAGAGTGGTATGAAAACCTTGGTGATGATTCGTATAAAACTCTTAGTGATTTCCTAGAGGGTTTTAAGAAGAAATGGGGGGAAAAGAAAGAACCAAGACATATGCTTGCCGCCCTCCATAACATAAAGAAGATGGAGAATGAAACCATTGATGAATTTAATACTAAGTTCAGGCGTGTGGTTGTAGACTTCCCTAGAGAAATCAAGCCAAGGGATGCCTCCATCCTCATATATTACATTGAACCTTTCTTTGGTGATTTGAGGTACCAATTAAGGGACAAAGAGCCAGCCGATCTAAAAACTGCTCAGGAATTGGCTAAGAAAATAGAAAAGAATATGCAATCTTCAGGAAAATCCAACATTCCAGGTTACACTAGGGGAAACACTTCATACAACGAAGAAAAGGGAAAAGCCTTTGAATCAAAAGAAAAGCGAGCCTCTAAAGACCCCATGGAAAAGATAGCTAGCATGTTGGAAAAAGTGATGACTAGTAAGGACCAATTCATGACAAAAATCCAAAACAAAATAGTCACACTAGAGAGAAATAGTGGACCTAGGAATTTTCAGCCAAAACAGAATCAAGTGTATCAAAGGAAGTTTCCTTAGCAAGAGCCTAGGATTCCAAACCAGTTAGACTCAACTAACATGGTAGATGAAGTAATTCCTTGGTGTAGAACTTGTGAGCAATTCCACCCAGAAAGCACTTGCTACATAGCAAATCAGATTATAGAACATGGGATGGCGGAGGTTAGTAATCAGGAAACAACATCAGGTGAGTCTGATCATATATACATGGTAGGCTAGGCCTACCCTTTGTCACCATCTAAACAGTACAATCCTGAGGATGAAACAATTGCAGAATCTTATAGTGAAACTTGTGATGAAAACTGTGATATACATGATGGGACTCCTATGTGTTCTCCATATAATGATGACAGCCTGGAAGGTGTACTACCTTGTGACCTTTTCTCTGAAGAAGATGAGTATGAAAATGAGGACAAGTATAGCTTGGAGCATGATATAAGTGACGAAGACTCCCTTATCCCTGAAAAATATGTTGATGAGGAGTCCTGGACATTCATGGAAAATCCAGTCTATGACATGAATAAAGAGGAAAATAATGAACCAGAAACTTTTGATGGTTTTGTTGATGGCATATCTAAAGAAGAGAGCATGGACCATGTAGCCTTGGGAAACTTTGATATGAAAAAGGAGCATGTAGTTTATCCACATGATCAGTCTGAGACATATATCGATATCAGTAGTGAAGACAAAGAGAACTCGATATCGGAACCTGATATCAGCAATGGGGAATCCATCACATTTAACATAGATGATGGTGATGACTATTGGGATTTTTGTGGATATCTTATTAAAAATACTATCTATGATATATCCAGCAAGGGGAGTGTCTGTTTAGAGATTTGTGGAAATCCAATCTACTATACTTCGATAGAGGGAAGCATGAATATGGAGACCTTGGAAAATCCTAGTATGGAAAAGCAGCATTCAAAACTCTTATATGATCATTCAGAGTCATATCATGCAGAGCCGCACAAGAGTATTGGTAATGAAGACATGGAGAAGTAGTTTTGTGAAAAGACAGATGTGATGCAGTTATTAGAATACCTGTCTCAACTATCATCTTCACATATAGAGTTTCCTCATGACTTGGAGTTTCTTGGGGCTTATACAGTGAATTATCATCCGGTAAGCCTTGATGATCAGTATGATGGTGTAGTCAATCTGCCTCATCATTCCAATTTGTACATCAACCCTATCCAGTCATGGATAGAAGCAGCCTGCGCAGGCACTTACCAGTTTGGGAGGAAGTTTGATGACATTATTCATGCCTATGATTTCCCATCCATCCCGCCCATTCTGAATCATCACGCAGGTTTGCATTTTCTGAATAAAGTATCCTTACTTTGGCTGGTAACCAAAGACAAGGAAAAAAAAATTATGTCAATAAAATGCTTAGGTGGTTACATTGGATTGCTGATTACACTTAACCCTTTTTATATCATGCTAAGAGTAGGAAAATAAGCTCTTTGAAAGAGAGCATTTACTTTCTCCATTTCTATTTTTAGCTATAATAAAACTTTGCTTCTTTTAGTTAGTTACATCTATTTTGTTTAAATAAATCAGCTTAATGGTTCATTTGGTTTTTCATAAAACTTGTGCTACTGAGGTTTTTCTTGTCAAGTTGAGATGTTTTTGTAGGGTATATAAACCAGAGATTCTGGTGTTCTCATATCCTCCCCTTT
>LPNX010197881.1:0-66795 GCA_001517045.1 Pseudotsuga menziesii | reverse complement strand
ATTTTAATTAATAAATTGATGAATAATGGAGCAAATCCAAAATCATAAATCAATGGATTCTCAGCTGATTTGATTGAAATCAGTCAGATATGAAGCAGATTGATTGCATCTGACAAATCCTTGACTGAAGGAGGTGATCAAATCAGATCCAAAGTTGATCTTGAGCATCCTTTATGAGGAATTTCACCCTCCCTCTCTCCTCAACACGTTTTTGGCTCAACTGGATGATTTTTGGTGGATTCTTCAGTCAACAGGTTAAGGTGTCAGTCAGATCAGCCCCCCGATTGACAGTTTCACTCAGTGAGATTCAGATCTTGCTCAGCTAGACATAGATCAGGCATTGATGGACTCTCCATCAGTTGATTTCACTTGATTCCATGAGTAATTGCACCCCCCCGGGCTAGATGGCCTATAAATTGTATATATCCAGGCACAGCCTCCTCTTCCAAGCTAGTTAGAGATGGATTGAAGGGCTTGCCATTGTAAACTGTGTACTGATCTTCATTTGTTGAAATAAAGAGAAGCTTTGGAGGCTCAATTGTGGAGTACCTTTCATGTGTGGATTGTCATTGTCATGCTGCATTCAAGGTGAAACTGCTATTTTTCCAATTTATTGCACTTAATTATTGTCTGCCTGAATGGTTTTTGAAATCATAGGGATATATCATTGTAAGTAAGCTTACTTACTTTCTATTTGCTGTATATGTTTGAATGAGTTAATACCTGTATGTCAAATAAGGTTATTTGCATAATGTATTATCCCTTTCTCATATGTATCTTCAGATCTGATAGTTCTATTTGCAGGAGTTGTGTTGTAGCTTACAGGTTTGATTCCATTGATTTCCAACAGATATTGCTAAGATTGTGCCCCTCGGTGCTTCTCTACCAAGTTCCCTCTGCAGATCTTCTTCAACAAACAAGCACCTTTCTTCCCCTTTATCTCCTTTAAAAATTATTAAAATTTCCTCAAACTGGTGGATTCTGATAGAGAAGAAAGGAATCTGCTGTCCAAAGTGGCTTTTGGAGCGCTCAAGTCCCCCCAGGGGTCTCTCTTTTGTCACAAAATTCTTAAAATTTTTGTATAACTGTAAGATATTGGTTTCAGCCTGTATAAGGACCAAGAAAGTTCTGATTTATCAGTCCTTTGATATTGTAACTTCTGTAATAAAATCATTCTTTGAATAGGCTCTTTCGAGCCCATTCCCCATCCCGCCTGGGGGGATTTGCGTCGGTGCCCTTTTCGTCGCTTTCTGTTTATTAATTTTTTTCTAGCATTGATCTAAGTTGCAGGATAGTATAATTGATTTATTTATTAATTCCATATTCCATATTGTACAATTTCAAAGTAATCATAATACTTACCCCACGATTTCCCGATTAACCCGAAAGGGGAAAGAGATTCGTGGTAGGATTAATTAAGAAACTAGAATTGTGTAGTTGTTTTATTTTTCATCATTTGTTTATCAGCAAATTTAAAATTAACCCCTCAATTCCCCAATTGAGATCCACTTGGATCGAAAGAGGTTCTTGGAGGCTTTTCTTTTAAACAAGAACACACAGCTTAAAACTTATTAAAATTTACAAGACTCCAGTGTGTATGCTCTTCACTTAGCTGCGGTTCATCTGATAAGCCATGCTATATCAAAAGCACTTGGGTGACTAGCATAATTAGGAATCACCTTCCCCAATTGACAAACCATCAGGTGAAAATCCAACACCTCGATCAAACCTTTATGGTGGCAAAATACCCAAAGGAAGCGGGAACTTCTGAAAAGTGACCTCGGGGCACCGATTTCTCTCACACCCTAACGGGTGCGTTATGAAAAATAGCCCCAGAGACTCCATTTCAGCCCACATATTCCTTTCGGGTAGCCATGAAGGTTTTGTTTTGGACATACTCCGAGTACTCTCGGGTATATATGGAGTCCCCCCTTAGCCTAATTTAATCAACTCATACTTCAATTTTAACTTAAAACATACCAAGATGCAATCGCAAAACATTCACTCCAAGCACATACAAGCACATTGATCTTTTTGATTTGACTCCACTCTAAGGCATTGGTCATTTTTTGCTTTATATATATATATGGTGTATCAGCTTTGTGCTTTCGTGTGTTTATCTTCGTATCTTGTCATCTTTAATTGTCTGTAGTTAAAATATTCAAACTCCTAAATAACTAATTCAGTTTAGCATCACCACACTAAGAAACCATCCTTAGTAACTTAATAGGGTCTACCCCCCTTGGATTCGTTAGGAGTTGAGCCTAAACGGAGGAGTCAATAACAAGGTGACAACCTTGACTCTAGACTTTCCCCCAAGGATACACCGAGTGGCTTGAAGATTTCTGCCACGTGACCCAGGTGTGTGAAAGGAAATGGGATAGATTGTAAAAAGAGACCAAAATGAGGCTCAATTTGGCATGAGAAATAGCTAAGAAGGCTCCCTGGAACCTACGACAAATGCAGAATGAGTACCAAAAGACAATAAATGTGTTCTAAGCTAGGGTAATTATGTTAGGAAATCCCTATCCAGGGAACAACAATGATATAGAAAATGTACTAATGGTTGGAATACCATAGTGCATGGTAAAAGTAGTAATCCTAGGGGTAAAGTGGATTAAGTATAAATGCAAAAATGCATATAAATGGTCAAAATCCTACCCTATATGAGTGGAAAATGACTTTGAATAACCTTGGACCTGTTTCATTAGGTAAAGATGACATGGCATTAGTTTGATTTTAATAAAAATTACAGAATATAGGTTAAAAAACCCACTTTTTGAAATAATTTCTATAAATAGTGCAAAAATAGAAATCAAATTCACCATTTGGCATTTTTATCCAATATAGACAAGTTTTACCTTTTCTTTCAATTGCTCGTTGTTGTGAAACCGTTAGACGATTTTCAAATCCGCAAGTGCCAGGTAAATCAACTCTCCATGCTATTTCATTTCATCTAAGCAAATTTTTTATTTTATGAAAAATTTGATGTTTTCAGCCAGTTTAAAGACAGTCGTGATGTACACGTGGGTATGCAATGTAGATAGTCGCATATACGCATTTTATACATGGCTTGTTCAAAATAAACTCGCGTATGATACACGACATGTCCAAAGGACAGTCGCATATACTACGCAACATAGAAAAAGGATATTTAGAGCCAAAATTAATTTTTTTTAAATGAATTTAATGTTTGAAAATGGAATTGTTGACAGGATGAAACATGGTGTTGGAATGAAGGAAGAGGGAGCATCAAGACATGGACCAAGAAGCTCTTCGAAGTTCCCCCATGATGGATGCATTGCAGCAAAGTGGGTTGCTTAAATTCTTTTGTACCTCACCTATGTGATCCAATGTCTACTTACTGGAGGTTTGGATAAACTACTGGGATCATGATCTGGGTGCATTCAATCTTACAAGGTGAGATTCTAGAGATTACACTGGAAGAAATCTATTTCATATCCGCTTTGTCACGATGGGGAGCTCCTGTAAACTTGGAAGGTACCAGTAGGGGCAGTGACCTTCTAAGTGTTCAGAACTACATTGACACTTACTGTGCTCCTAGTACTCAGAAAAGGGGTACTTCCATCCCTATTGTCCATATTTGCAGCTTTCCATTACAAGTGTTGGTAAGCACAATAGTGAGGGTTGTAGGATCATCATGACTTCATCTTGCAACTCGAATCCAAATGAGAATTATGGTGGAATGTCTACAGGGAGCCTTATTTGACTGGTGCTTAGGACTAATCCCGATAATGAAGAAGGAACTCTCTAACTGTGAGAGAGGTCGATGGAAAAAATTTGGTTATTCCAACATATTGGTGGCCTTTTTCCTTGAGAAAGTGCCCGGTCTCAGTCCCGTAGTACCTCTACCAGTTTCCTCTCCTCGTCAGCCTAGACTAAGTAAGTGGGGAGAAATATTCCTGTGCCAAGGCGGCGGTGGATTGGTTCAGAGTGTGCATGATGATGACTTATACCTATGGTGGGAGTGAAAGCTACCATCACTAGAGCAGTTTCCATATTCTGGGTTGTATTTTCGAGGTGACAATGACCTTTTAATCCCTCTTGGAGGAGCAAGGGGAGCACCAGGTATTTTGGTTTTTCAATTTTTTTAAAATTTAATGAATTTTAGTCATGGATATATATACATATGTGTAAGAGTTTTAATCCTTTAAATGTTTAAAAATGAATATGTTGGACCAGTGCGCCCTATTGGGAATCCTTGTATGTATGTGCGACTAGTGGCAGGAGAGGATCACAGTTTGATTAGGGTTCTTGAGGGGAAGCTGGCCAGGCTTACCCAAAGAGTACCTAATTTATGTATTAAGCAGATCCTTTCCATTATGCAGGAGTTAGTGGTTTGTATCCCACCTATCTAGATATGCCTTATGAGAAGGGTAGCTAGAGCAGTGCTTGTTTACATAGAGGCTGTTGCAACTGAACAAGCTGAAGAAGCCCAAGAGCAGGATGACTAGGATGATCAGGGTGGGAAGGGTGATCAGGATGACTAGGGTGGTCAAACTTAGATCTAGGACCATTTTATGGATTACGATCCAGATTTTGTATATTTTTTTGTATATTATATAGTTATGACTAGATCTGAGGATCAAACTTGACTTATCTATATGGAAAGATATTCACACACACACACACACACACACACACACACATATATATATATATATATTGTTGATTTATTTACATGTGTATTTCAATGTGTCTGTTGTAAATTTTATGAAATATGTGTTAAATGCCAGTCCAAGATATAATTCACATATGCATCAGTTAATGAATTTTGATTTCTTGGAATATGATTAAATGTAATAAAATCAATTTTTTTTTCCAATAACCTAACTTGCATAAACTGACGTAGTAGAATAGGGTTTCACACATGATAAGCTTGATTGAGCTGGGAAACTATGAATTGAGAGTCAAGTATGACTTCTAGCTGGGTAATGCCTCATGAAAAGGAATCCCATAAAAGCTCAATTATGTCCCTGTACTCGGCCACATTATTGGTAGCATGACCTAGGCAAGCGCCTCCAGAGGCAACTAGTTGTCCTAAGGGTGAGTAAATAACCCATGTGAAAGAAGCCAGGTTGCAAGTGTGGCAACTAGTGCCATCTGCAAAACCTACGAACCACTCGGAAGACATCTGTAACAATCAATGGATGATATAAGAACACAAAACCAACAAACTATTGTACATAAGTTACATACAATAAATATACAAAAAATTGCTAAGCCTAAGCATAGTACTTTTTCAGGTAGAGCACATTTCTAGGCTCAGGAAGCTTATTTTCCTCGAAATCAGTTAATTCATATGCACCTGTTTTCAAAATTTCTGACATGACATAAGGTCCTAACCACATAGACCTAAATTTCCCTGTCCCCAAGGGTTCTTTGTCCTGATCCCAAAGCAAGACAAGCTCCCCTCCAGAAAAAATCCTAGGTTTGACCAATTTATCGTACTGATTTTTTACCCTATTTTTATGAGCCTCGTTTTCTGTCAGTGCATCCCTACACTGTTCATCTAGATGTTCTAAGTGTAACAAATGTTCTTCTAGCTCAGTCATATTAGGTAGCACATGAATAAAAATATTTAAAGATGGGATTTTGCATTCAACCGGGGTTACTGCTTCCACCCCGTGAACGAGTTGGAAAGGAGAAAACCCTGTGGCAGTTTTCACATTGGTTTGATAAGCCCAATGTGCAGGATACAGCATGATGTGCCAATTTGACCGGGCTGCATTAATAGTGTGCTTGAGAATAGTCTTCAAGCTCTTATTTACTGCCTCGACTTGACCATTCGCTTGCGGGTAGAAAGAAGACGAATGTTCTTGTTTAAACCCTAGCATAGTGGTCAATTTAGTCATCATGCTATTTTGGAAGTGACTTCCAAGGTCAGTGAGAATCTCTTTAGGGATACTTAAACATGTGATAATTTAGTTGAAAATGAAAAAATATACAGTTTCCCCATTAGCTTTATAGGTGGGCATTGCCTCTATCCACTTTGTGAAGTAATCTACAGTGACAATGGTGTATTTGTGCTCCCCAGTCGAAACTGAGTTGTATGTCACATAATCTATTCCCCACTTAGTGAAGGGGCCCATTGAGACGCCGTGAAATAATAGAGCAGGATGCGATCGCATCTTTTTGGTGTAAAGCTGGCAAGGATGATAGCACTTCATGGCTTCCACATAATATTTAAAGATCATAGGCCAAAAATAACTGACACATAAGATCTTCTAGGTCATTGCTAACCCAGATAAATGACCCCCACACGCTCTACTATGGGCATCATTTAGGACAATATCGGCCTCTTTGTGGGTAATACACTGATGCAAAATAGAGTCTACCCCTCTATGTTATAAAGTATCTCCAATAATGAGGTAGTTTTTTGCATGTAAGCGTAGTTTGCGCTGTTCTTCCCGTGAAAAGGTTGGAGGGCAATTCAGAGTCTGGACATAGACAAGTATATCTCCATACCAAGGGTCAGAGGTGGAAATCAAAAGGAAATCAAAAAGATGTGCTCATCTTGGAATGAGTCTTCTTCAATGGATACATCTTCCTCAACCGGAAATTTTGCAATGAGCTTCGCAAAAAGTAAGGATTTTTTGGATTTGGCAGATTGGAAATCTAAGTCAAAATCCTGGAGAATGACTATCCATTTGTTGAATTTGCCTCCAACTATCCATCGGGAAAAAACATATTGGAAAGGATTAACATCCACCACTACCATCGCAGTCCTCAGTAAGATGTAGTGATGCAACCTTTTAACATCATACACAACTGCGAATGCCAACTTTTTGATGTGGGAATACCTAAGTTCAGGGCCAGATAAAGCACGACTAACATAGTAGACGACATGATCTTGGAGCTTATCATCCTCCTAAACTAGTACTACCCCTATGGTTGACTCAGATGCATCCAGATACAATATAAAATCATGAGAGTAATCTCACAGACGCAGTAATGGTGTCGTTAACAAAGCTTTCTTTAATGCCTCGAACGTAAGTTATGTGATTTAATCTCATATAAATGGGGTGTCCTGCTTCAACAAATGCATGAAACCTTTAGTGATCTTGGGATAATTCATGATAAAATGTCAAAGGAAGTTGGAATTCCCTTACAGGATTTGAATCTTCGTAATGGAACGAGGAGGAGGCAGATTTACTATGGCCTCAAATTTCAAAGGATCCACTTGAATACCTTTGCTAGAAATAATGAACCCAAGAAGTCTAACTAACTCAACACAAAAAATGCACTTATGGGGATTCAAGCGATTTTTTTAGTATCTGCATCGTTCAAAAATTAAACACAAGTGATCTAGGTGATAGATCCTCTTTCGAGAATGTACTGGAAAATCATCAAGGTAGTGTTCGACAATAGACTTAATGTATTGAAAGGAAAAATTCATTGCCTGCTGAAAGGTAGCCCCTGCATTTTTCAATCCAAAAGGAATTTTCTTATACGCAAATGTACCCCAAGGATAGATGAAAGATGTTTTATGTTGGTCTTCCGGTTTAATTTGAATCTGATTATATCCGGAGAAACCATCCATAAACGAAAATACTTCACTCCTCACACAAGCATCAGTGATTTGATCAATGAATGGTGTGGGGTAGTTATCCTTAGGACAGGGTTTGTTTAGATCATGAAATTCAGTACAAAGGCGTATCATCCCTTTCTTTTTGTCGACAGGAACAGGGTTGGATACCCATTCTGTCAAAGCTATCGGGTAAATGAAACTCACTTTCAATAGTTTTTCAACTTCAGCCTTAACAGCTGTCGCTTTACATGGATTGACAAGTCTAAGTTTTTTTCAAACCGGTTTGGCATCAGGATAGGTTCAGATTTCATGTTTGACTATCGATGGATCTATGCATAGCATCGCCTCATATGACCAGGAAAACATGTCATGAAATTCCTTAAACAAGGTTGTATAGATAACAATCTCCTCCAGAGAGTAGTTTGCACCGATATGTACATTTTCCACAACATTTGGGTTTGCAGAGATGTTGATAGGAATAGTAACAAATTTTTTTTCCATATTCCTCTCAGCAAATATTCCCTCCCTAGGTAAGGGATTAATGGGTGTATCAGCATTACCTGCTAGTCTCATATGGAACTCTTGATTTTCAATCCTGCTTAACTCCAAAAGAAAATAGGATCGATGGTGAAGATCTTCACAGATATTATCTCATCCACACATATCCTCTAGAATGGCTTCACCAGATGGAAAAACCATATCTAAGCAATCTTTAGTATGCAAAGAGTTCTCTACCCAAGCAGGAAAATAGGCTTCTTCCGGCTCCTCTAAGACTGTGAGAGGGACCGAAATGGGATCAACAGTGGTATGAATGACAGTTTGGTAAGCTACTTCCACTGTGGATAAGGGCACTTTAGGTTCATTACAGGAAGGAATAACCCAAGGGTCTGTTCTATCGACAACCGTTGCAATAGAATTCCCTACACTAGTAGAAATTAAGTAATTAATCGGAGATGGAAAATCAAATGTGCCCATCAATGATGCATACATTCCAACCCCTAAGCTCTCTAAGGTAGGTTTAACCTGATCAACCAATGGCACAATGGACTCATTAGTTTCCATGTGACCCTTTCGAGTAAAAATGAGTTGGTCTATAGTAACCAACTTCCATTCGTGTGGAAACACTACTACCTGAAGAACGATCGATGCAATAGCGGCCATGGAATAATTCCACCTTCTCCCTAGGAGCAAGTTATAATCCAATGGTGCATCAATCACCTCTACCTCAACAGACACTTTCTTCCCTACCAGCTTTATTTCAAAAGCTGGTAGGATACCATGTGGACTTAATGACCTTCCGTCGAAAGAAGTAAGTAGGGTGTTCGATGGAACTAGATCTCGATATCCAAGAGCCTTCCAGCAAGACAAGGAAATGACACATGTGGAAGCACCCTCATTGACACCTACCCTTCCAATGGTGTTTCTGCAATGGATGACATCTATCGATAAGGCCACATGATATGGTAGGCGAATTTTGACGTCAGACAAATTAAACTTCGCCATGAGGCTTAATGAATCCATACTACCTAAGGCTCCTAAGAGTGCATATCGCTAGGAGGGACAACTCTGTAACACCTCTAAAGCTGACATCGTATAAGGGTTTTGGGCTAAATATTCAACTACAGAGAAATTGGCTGCAGCCCTAGCATTAGGATTGTGCAATGTTTTCTTAAAGAAACCCTTTGGTATCTTGGGCATAGTTTTGGCAGGTTTTTAAATTATGAGAGGGTTATAAGTTTCACCTATAGAATTACCCTTCTATGGAGCCTCAATCTCATAGTTCTTGTTCCTAGTTTGGATTAATGTCTAGGATTGAACCATGTTGATATAATTTGGGTTAGGATCATTTGGGGTGCCCCGTGCTACATTTGAAGCTGAAGCTGAATTTTGTCCTTGGGGAAAAAGATCCTTCAGGATAGCTGATTGTTGGAATTTGAACAGCTTCTGAGCTTGGTCCATAAGGGGACATTGATGGGTCAGGTGATCTTCCTAGCACAACTTACATGGAAATTTCACCTTCTTCTTCTCTTTTTTCCCCCCATCAGCATTGTTTGTGGGTTTTGGCTTGTTTTGGTTTCCCTCGCCTTTCTTCCCCTTTTTCTTTTTCCCATTGGGCTGTTGATTTCCCTTTTGGGATGATTGCGCAAAACAAATTGCATTATGGGGTGAGGGGGTAGCCTTTGCTGCCTTCGCCATAGAGTGTTTGATGAAAAAATCATGGAGTTGTTTAGCCAAATATTCCACTGAACCAACCACACCATCGGCATGGGGTCCAGGCTTAGGTTTTTCGACACTATGGGTTGGTCTCGGTGCATCAGGGATGATTTCATATAGAATCCCAGAATGAGAATATATCAAATCTAATTGTTGGGCCTTGATGATATCCTCTTCCTCATTAGTTACTCTCGAAGTGGACACTTCCTTAGATATATATGGCAATAAGGACTTAAGGAACCATTCTAGTAAAAACTCAGGAGGGATAGTGGCCTTAATGAGCCTCTTCCACCTTCTCCAATCTTGGATATGATCCGAAATATGAGTGGCTTTGTCCTACCGAAGGGTGGACAATAAGTCTGTCCTAACATCATACCAAATAGGAAGTTGGAAATGGTTAAGGAACACATTGGCTAAGTCCCAAAACCTACCAAACACAACATAGGGCAATTCAATGTACCACTTTGTTGTGGCACTAGTAAGAGTTCTTTGGACCAATCTCAACTAAACAGTGTCATTGTTTAGTGAGTTGGAGGAGCACCACAAGTGAAAAGTGGTGATATGAGCCCTTGGTTCTTCACCAACTTTACCTTCAAATTTTGGGATATTCGAAGGTAGCTTGGTAGGAATAGGTGGCCAAGAGGCATCGTGTTTCACTGGATCATTCGTTAGCTTGGAAAAATATGGAAAATTCAAAGTTTCTAGGAAAGGAAGCTTGGGCCTAACCAAAGCATGAAAAGTACCAGCTTGGGAAGTAGAAGGACTTTCCCCTGGGTTCCCAAATGTGAAGGTGGGTTTTCCCCTTGCTACCGGTTGTGAAGCCATCAGATTTGTTTGGAAAGGATTCCACCCATAAGCCAGTGGATTATGTGGTGTAGTGTAAGAGGTTCGAGATGCCCCAGTTGAAACTGGAGTTTGGAAAACAGGAGCAGGTATCCCTCTGCTAAAAAGAAAAAAAGAAGAGCTCATGAAAGGATCTAAAACCGGTGCTTGAAAACCTTGATCATAAGGGTTAGTGTTTCCAAATTGTACTCCTACATATGTAGGTGTGGGACCTACATATGGAGCGGATGGGGCAATGTTCCCCCCATTCCAAGGGAAACCTTGGACAAATGAAGAGGATCCCACTGGACCACTCTGGGTAGTGTGTGCAAAAGAAATTGAAACAAAAGGTACACTAGGGATCCCAGTGACCACCCCACTAGAAGTGCCTACTACATTTGTTGAAGTTGGTGGTCGTACCACCCAGATAGCTAGAGTTAAAGGAGAGTAGGTATGTTTTCTCTAGGGGAACCCATCAGGGGAGGTGGTACCCCTTCAATCGGAGTGGCTGAGGTGGAGGTAGAAGGACTTTATCCTACACTAAACATTAGTCTGCCCACAAAAACACCAATCACAGGTGAATTGAAAGGATGAACCTAGACGATCACTGGATCGTTTAGGTCAGTAAGAGGTGAATTAAAGTTTCTTGCAAACTCGTCAGCCTGCAAGTCTTCTATCTCTACTAGGGTTGTATCAACCTGGTTTGTCCTAATTTCTGGTTCACCCAGAACTTCACTAATTCCTACCGGTTCGAAAGAACCATCTGTGTCCAATCTCCGCCTTTGAGGGGGAGATGGAGGCTCCACTATAGTGAGAGGGGGAACGTTTTACAACCTTCTTGGCCTTCTGAAATGTTGGTTCTCCATGATTGAAAATTTAACTCTTCACACCCTAAGGTCAGCTAAACACAAACAAACCATAGATCAATCACTACAAAATTTCCTAAAGTATTCAAAAATCACAAGGGGTATAAGATATGATTTCCAAAAGAAAGCTGAGAGACAATTACTTGGCATCCTTGAAGATGTTCTTAGGTACAAGCAGAGGAATCACCCACCTCCCTCCCACACTTTCTACAAGGGTTACGTTCCAAGCTTGTCCAAGGTAAACCCGAAATAGCCTTCCAGTGTACGTGTGTATGAACCCTAGATGTATGAGAAACTATAGGCTACCTCAACTATATTGAAAGTATGGGGGGACAGTCGCAAGCCTGGCTCGGATGCATGGGCAGGGTAGAAAAGCTCAAAACTTTGTCTAGGATATAATCCCCAGATGCGCAAAAACCTTGTTCTATACTTTGACAAGGAATCAGAGGGTTATATCCTCAGTCCAAGCCTCCACGCGGCCTCATGCTTAACTCCCATTTGAGAGGAGCTTCCCAGATACAACCAACATAGGAAATGGTTTACTTATCCATTGACAAACTACGACTTAATTTAAACAATTGTGGAGAGTTTAAACTCCATATCCCACAAGTATAGCCTAAGCTAGTTGGTGTATGGCCCTATAAAATAAAACTTACTAATAAATTTTAAATTATATCGTTTATTTTAAGGGTTATTCTTAGTCAGAAGGTAAATGGCGTGAAGGACTGTGATGTTATAGACTTGATAAGAAACTTCCAAAGCCAAATGAAACTACTTAAACCAAAATTCTTTTATATTTGTAAATGTAAGCTAATGAAATTAAAACTATGTGTCAGAAAACTAAGACTTTTTATAATTTTTGAAATCTTATTTGAAAATACTGAAAAGAAAACTACTAAGTGCAACTATATGCAAAATCATGAAATGTTTTTCTTTCACTTTTTTCAAATTCTTCAAAAACTACAATGCATCTAAATGCAAATTTTTGAGTAAGTTTGAATTATCACAACATATCAAAAGCAAAAATGAAGTATAGAGGACCTACAATAACAAAAATTCAACAAAACAGGAAGGAAACTTGGTAAAATACCTGACTTGGAAAACTAATGAATAAAATCCACTAGATTTACTAAAGAACAAGTGGCTAACTAACACTACACAAAGCAACACAGAGAATAAGGTATCTAAATCCCTGATCATTGACTCAGATACATACCATTGAACTCATTGGCCAAGCAGGAGGGACAAATTCATGTCACTGGATGAAAGAAGATTCAAACAAAGCAAACACAAAGGATTGATAACAAGAGAAAAGTATGGAATACAGGAATTTGGACTTACAGAATTGTGCCAACAACAGAAGACCTCTAAGTAGACAAAAAATCATCCAAGATAGAGATAAGAAAACCCTACCAATTTTTTTTTATGCTACTACAGGATATACACGACTGTCTTATAGAGAAACTCACGTACCATACGCGACTGTCTTATAGAGAAACTCGCGTATACAAGTTGCTATACGCGACTATGTCTAACATAAACCCACATATACAACAAAAAAGTTTCAAAGAAAAAATATAAAAATGTCTCTGGACATTCTATACTGCAAATCAAAGGTAAGATAAAAGAACCACACTCAGAATCAGAGCAAATATTGGTCAAGAACCTACAGGATAAACCCATAGCAGGCTGGGTTCCCCAGTGGAGTCGCCAGTTCTGTTGTTCAAGATAAAGCACCCTGGTAACCTAGGGTCTATGGTTACCAACTTACTACTAACTTGCAGACAATTATCTTTTTACAGGGAATGGAAGGAGAATAGGAAGAAAATCTTGACTTACCCGATTAGTGACGGTTGTTCCAAGCTTGATCTTCTCTCGCTCCACTTCTCTCCAAAACTTTTAGGGATGTACTTCTCCACCTGCAAAGAGAAAATTCTTCAAGTAATATATCATGCATATATATATTAGAGGTTAGATGAAAAACATATAGATAACATAATTAAACATATTCATTAAACCAATATACATGAAATAAAATCAATACAAGATTGGAAGAAGAATTCTATTTATTAATAAGCAGTGAATAAGATAAGCGTACAACCTAGCTTCTGACACAAGGAATCCTTTGCAACAAAAGTACTCTAAGTTTTTCTGCTCCAAGACTCTAAAGGTATAACACCAGCATAACTTTGCTCTCCAAAATTGATTGATTATCCCTCGCCCCAAGGCCTCTATTTAGACTTTGGGAAATAGACTAGTTTCGAAGGTTGGGATGGTTGAGATGGTTGGTATAGTTATGGATTAGGCCCCAACTAATATCATCTAATATTGATTTATAATTTTTAATGTCAAATTAAGGTATACATGGGTATTAATATAGGGAAATCGTGTATGATACGTGAGTTGCTCAAAGGTAAATCGCGTATGCAAGTATTTTTATACGAAAATTCTGTCACCACCATGTGATAAGAGCTTTGAATTACATACTTTCCCTTAATTCTAGCACTTGGAGTGGTAACCCATGTTGTTTGTCAATCTTTCATGAAAATACTCAGCACTGCACTTTCCCCATTATCCTTGAGCGATACCTTGCTTGCATCGCTTGTATCTTGTTTACCATAAGCGGTGCCACTGCTTATAGCCTTTGGTCCATAAGCGTTTCTAACCTGAACCGCTCTGTCATAAGAGGAGAAAAGTGGAACCCTGGGTAAAATGGGAAAAAGAGAGGTTTCTTGAGGCTTCTAGATCATGAGCCTCGTGTATTCCCTTATCCCTATCATTGTCAGCCTGTTGATCTTGAGATCCCCCATCATAGGATCTTAGAGGCCACCTCATCCACAAATCTCTCAACCATCCCTATCCATTGAACCTTATAAATACAAGCTCATGTCCATGGTTGAGGGGGAGAACTATAGAGGTATTGTTATGCTGTTGGATTGACCACTTGGCCCAAGCCATTTGAGAGCATAGAGAGCAAAGATGGAGCTTATGGGGATGAAGTGTTGGTTTCATGGAGATGCATGTCGACACTAAGGCTTAATTAGTTCTAAACTTCTCTATTCATATTAACGCAAAGTTAATTTTTGTCCCACATTAGTGTTGTTTTGATTTCGCATGTAAATGTGGTTAGATTCCTTAGTCACTAACATGGTTCAGTGGATTATGTTCCGGTAGCTTTAATGTGTTTGTGTGTTTAATCTGATTGCAGGTACATAGGTTTACTATAGAAGCGGAATTCTAGGTATCTACGGCATCCAGGGAGGGTCTTCATCCTTTGTCGTTCATTTTTTCTGGATCTGAACCATTCAGATCAGAGGAACAACTTCTATCCGTAGAAGGTGAAATATTTCTCTTTACAAATCTGGCGACTTCTGTCAGTCCACTTACGGTCCTACTGGTAATTATATGCCATATCAATATTACCAGTATGTGCATCCCAACTATCAATTACCTTTCCTAGCAACTTTGGACTTACTTGACTCGTCAAAGTTGATTAATGACCCCATTCGACACAATCCCTCATGGCATCCCATTTCGGCAAAGTTACCATCGGACATCCCAAAGTTCGATGGGAAGTAGGGAGGCAATCCAAAAAACCATGTTATGACATTCCATTTGTGGTGTTCTTCAAACTCCCTCGTGGATGATTCAGTTGGGTTATGAATTTTTCAGCAAACTTTGACTGGAACAGTCACGAAGTGGTACATTGAACTCCCACAACATTTGTTTGTGGATTTTGGCTCATTGGCAACCGTGTTTCTTACACACTTTCATCTCCCTATCCATTATGAAACAGGTACTGATCTCTTAACTTCTTTGTGACAGAACACCTCCATCCACATATCCGATCATATTCATGAATGGAGAAGGCGGAGAAGGCTTATTAAGGCCCCTATTCCAGATTAGTTACTAGATGATTGGTTTACCAAATATTTGTTGCCTCCAATTGTCCAATATGTGGCTATGGGCAGTGTCGTTACTGAAGAGAAAGATATTAGTTGAGCCCAGTATCTAGACTTGGTCTATTCCTAGTCTGGAACTCTTTATGACTTGATTCCGTAAGCTCCTCACCCAAGCACCGACCCCGCCAAGACACCAACAAAAGTACCTGTTGATGGGATTGTTGGTTCAATCCAGTCCCCATCTACAGCAAAACCTTCCAAGCAACCCCAGAATACCACCCCTACTCCTTTGACTCCTAAGGTTTCCACCGAGGTCAATTCCATTCAAAGTACTCAAACGTCGGGCAATAATAAAAAGAAGGGTAAAAATAAGAATAAAAAATCCAAAAACCAACAGGAGAATCCAAGACCAACCAATAGTGATAATGATAAAGAGAAAAGAAAGGAAAAATATCCATGTTTGCTACATGGAGGTGACCATTTCTCAAAAGAGTGTCCCCATTGGGACAAAATCTCCCATTTTCTGAAGTCAAATCCCGCACCTGCAGCACTCACGGATCCTTTTCCCTCTCAACAACAACTAATAGACCACATGTCTAATCATAGTAGCTCTAGTTCATTAGAGGAAATTCATATGATGTCCTCAGATACCATTAATCTGCAAACTCGAAGTCAGAATTATGACAAACCCACAGACAAGAAAGAAGATCATTCTTCTTTAGGGAAATATCCATCTACTAGTTCTGCTGAACCCTCATCTACTATCACCCTATCCATCGAGAAGCCTACTCTTGACATGGTTTTGCGTCCACCCAAGAGTACTCTTCGAAAGGTTGTATTTAACCCTAATGCCCGAGCTACTCAATTTTATAATGTAGTTGAAGATCTCGCTCAGGAACCTTGTGCAATGTCTACCTTAGAAGTACTCCAAAGGTGTCCTACACAACGCAAAAACTTGTTGACAACATTAGGAGCTTTAGACCCGGATAATACTAATTTGATTCATTTCAATGTTGAGAACTATAAGTCTAGGTTACCTCATAAACTTGCTTTTCAGATCATTACGAAAGTAGTGGGAAAGAAAGTTTTTTGAATGGTTCTAGATGAAGTAGCTTTGACCTCGGTTTTATCTCTGTCTTGTTAGAAATCTCACAGATCTCCCGAGCTTATAACATCACCTATGACTCTCAAGGCCTTTAACGGATGGGGTTTCCAGGCCCATGGTATCATATCAGCCCTATCGATTGAGCTTGGGGGAAAAATTGTTTCCATTCAAGTAGCAGTGGTAGATGCCTCATTAGATTACAAAATCCTTCTAGGAAGAATTTGGTTCTATGCCATGACTGTTGTTGCTTCAACAATATTCCAAACAGTCCAATTTCCGCATATAGGGAGAATTGTTACCATTGACCGGCTTGATTTCTGCACACTGGATGTTACTACCTCCATGGCTAATAACATCCACATGTTAGGCCAGTCCCCTCCTCCTTACTAGTCGATTAGGGTAGGCATAATGAAGGATTCATCCCTTATGGGGATTTTTCCATCCACTCCTCCTAACACGGATACCATGATAGTCCATATGATCGCCTCATTTGATTGTGAGCCTAAGGGTAAACAAGTTGTTGAGTCCACCTCATTGAGTTCACATGAAGCAATGTATGACACCATTCAAACCTTTTCCAATGATCACACTAATGACCTTCATCTACTGGCTTCAGATCCTTACCATTTACCATATTGGTTACAACCTTCTCTTCCTGATCTAGATTATCTCTCTGAGACTTTCCCTTCTGATGAGTACATTATGGACATCATGAATACATATGAGTCCATTTGGGAGGATCACCATCATATATCCATCTTCCTCCCCAACACCAGTTCGATTAACCATGATTATGCATTTGTGTTTCCTACTAATATTGTCAATGTACCCCAAAGTCCCATACTATTGCAAAACATAGATTCTGAAGGAAACCTTTGCAACATTACTCAGACGAATCTGATTGACATATCAGCCAATCTTGATACCATCGAGCATGTTCACGTTGGGAAAAACTGCTCAGCAGATGAATTTGAAGCATACAAAGCACTTTTCAAACAATTCCATGATATTTTTGCCTGGTCCTATAAAGAGATGCCAGGGATTTGTTGAAGACATTTACCACCATACACACTCTTTTTGGTCAAATTGTCCTAGTTAAACCACTATACTAAGTATAATTGACATTAATTGACATTAGTGGAGCATTAATTGACATCATTCAGTCACACCCATGCCTACCTTCAGTCAAGGAGGCTAACTTAGCCTTCTCCTATAGTCAAGTAGGCTAACTGGAGCACTCTGGGGGTGATCTGAGTGATATTAATGCACCTAATTGCTAACTAGTGGTTAAAATCAGTTAAACAAGTTAGTTAAGGTGCCTCCTCTCATTAAATATATTATTTAATTATTATTTAATGAACTGGAGTCAACAGGGGTGCCTCCACCAACTTCTGATGTGCAGTTCAACTTCAGTTAACCTCATCGGGGTTCATTGGAGTTAATGTAGTGCTACCTCTTGATGGTTGGTGAGCTATGACATGTGTCTGATCTCTTTCAGTTGAGGCTCAGTCATTTATTGCACTTCGACTTCAGTTAGGGTTAGTTGAGTCAATTAGGGTTTTGGTCAGTTTTTAACTAAGTGTGAACCATGGCTTATAGTCAGTTAAGCTAGACTCACTCATTCAATTCGAATGACCTCCTAAGGAATTCAAATTGTCTCTTCATTCATGCTTGTAGCATGTCATTGTAATTGTAATCATTCATTCTTTATGTGAATATAGAGCAGATACTATTCGTATAGACTGATTACACCATTTCATGAGTTATTTGTTGATTATTCTTTGATGAGATTGATGCTTTGTTCCTAGATCAATAGATAAGATTAATACGGTATCAGAGCGTACAGTGCGACGAAGATATATCTCTCAAACATCATCTTTTTGACATATTTTTGCATGAAATTTGATCAATAGCTCAAAAATCCAACACTGCACCAAAATCCAAGGCTTACTACTTAATACCCCAAGTAAAGAACTTGTTGATGAAGATTGCTTGATTGAATATGTTGGGTGTGATGAAAGCCTAGAATGTGCAGGATGTTCGACCTTACATTTCCCTTTCTGTTTTGATTTTTAGGTTTCTACAGGTGAAGCATTCACTCCAGCACATCCAAATGGCCTCCTTAGTAGATCTCTTGAATCCATACAATTTCCACTCATGGAAAAGTGATATGGAGATTTAGCTTCACTCCAGAAGACTTTTTAGAATCACCATGGACACTGAAGTTGAGCCTAGATCCACCATAGAAAAATCAAGATTCTTGAACAAGAAGGATGAAGCCTTTGGTTTCTTCTGCCTCTATATTTCCTGAGACCTTCTCTTCCATATTATGGATTTGAAGAGTTTGAAAGAAATATGGGACAAATTGGAGACTCTATATGGAAATCATGATGACTTGAGGGTTTACCATCTCGAAAATGAACTCATGTCTCTCCAAACCTCCAACTTTGAGACTCTGAATGATTTCTTCACAAAGTTCAAGCATACTTTTTTACTCTTGAAGCAATGCAAAGTGGAGAAGGAGGATGATCAGCTCATCCTCACCATACTCTCCAAACTTGGGGCCGATTATTCAATTTTTGTTTCTACATTCTGTGTGGGGAATCTCAAAACCCCTGGATGGAAGATTCCTACACTCAATGCCTTCATTGAGTCCCTAACAAGTGAACATGACAAGCTTCTCCATATGGGGATCATCCAATATTCCTGTGATCAAGCACTCCATGTCTCAGGGCCCAAAGATGTGAAGGGTAAAGGAAAGCAGCAAAAGGATCAAAAAACTAAATTTGATGCTCCTAAACCTAGAGTTGAAAATCAGTAGCATGATGAGTCTTCCATCTCAAGGAAGAACAAAGGAAAAGGGCACAATGGTAAGGAAAAAGTCAAGTGTTTTTATTGCGGGAAGGGATTCCACCCTAAACATGCCTACATGAAGAAGAAGCTTGGTGAAGCAACCTCTCTTCTTGAGAGGAATCACATCAATCTTCTAGAAATCTTTCGAAGGAGAGATCAGCATGATTGGGAACCACAACATGAAAAACATCATGCCCTCATGGAAAGCACTTCGAAGTCCAAAGCACTCTTGATTGATTTAGGAGCTTCAAACCACATGATGGCTGAAAAATACTCCTTTTCATCCTTGGAGACCAGCAAATCCATCCCCATCCACATGGGAGATGACTCGACCATCATTTCAGAAGGACAAGGTGTAGTTGATCTTGAAAATGGTTTCTTTTCAAATGTATTGTATGTACCGTCTCTGACATCAAATATCCTTAGTGTCTATCAGATGACACATACTGGAGTGCCTAAGAAATTTTCTTTCATCCCAAATGATGTTGAGATAACAGAAATTGCATCCGGGAAACTCATTGTTAAAGGCCTTGCAAACCATCATGCAAAAGCCTATGAGTTCTCTCACTTTGTTGCGGATTCAAAGCCCACCGCTCTGATAACCCATGGGAATGAGGTTAGTAGGATATGGAATGAGATATTTTTCCATATTAATTTCAAATATTTGCATCAATTACAGAAAAACTCCATGGTTCAAGGCCTCCCGGTCATCAAGGCAACCACAGGAATTTGCAAGGGCTGTGTGATTGGAAAACACCCTGAGCACAAGTTCGATCGGGGGAAGGAAAACCGAGATACATGCATATTGGGGATGATACATTCTGATATCATCAGTCCAATGCTTTCCACATCCATGAATGGATCAAGGTATCTCCTTACTTTTATTGATGATTTTTCAATGTATACATGGGTTTTCTTTCTCAAAAAGAAATCAGAAGTATGTGAAAATTTTTCTGAATTGAAGGCCTTGATCGAAAATGCCTCTGGGCTTAATATCAAGATCTTGACATATGATAATGGAGGGGATTATGTTAGTAATGATTTTTTTTACATATTCTCCAAAATTGGTATTCAGGTCCAACATTCAATTCCCTACACTCCACAACAGAACGGGGTAGTGGAAAGGAAGAATCGGTCTCTCAAGGAGATGACCACCTGTATGTTGGAATCCAAGAAGCTTGCTACAAATTTGTGGGATGAGGCCATGCATGCTACAAAATAAATTCATAAAATGGTTCCACACTCATCCATGAAATGGAATACCCCTTTCAAAGCATACTTCGGACACAAGCCGGATGTGTCGAACCTGCGGGTGTTTGGGTCCACTGCATGGGCCCAGATTTCGCTTGATAAAAAAAGGGCTTTGCAACCCAAAGCATAGAATGTCTGTTTATTGGGTATACTAATGAATATAAAGGGTTCAAGCTTCTGTATATCAATACCAAATATATCATCATCGAGAGAAGTGTCAATTTCGATGAGCCTCTTCAGGAGGTGGAACTAGTGAAGGAGAAAACTACTAAATTTCCTTCCTATTCTAGTGAATATTTGGATGATGAAATTTGGGGTGATGACCCTGATTTGGATCCTATTATTTCTGATATCAGTTTGTAGCAATGATTAGATTCTGAATCATAACTTTAAGTGCAAAATCATCTTCCTACATGGGCCCGAGAGACACTCTCCTCCGCAGGAGAAAACATTGGAAATCTGGATGATCCAAGGAGAACCCGGTCTGATTTCCAAAGAGTAGGTGTTGTGATCTATTGTCATGATAATTTGCTGTCTAAAAATTGATATTTAATGATTATTTCAGATCCAAAATCCTACTATCATTCTCATAAGGATTCGAGATGGCAAGTTGCCATGGATGAAGAGATGAATTCTTTTCAAAAAAACACTACTTGGGAGCTAGTTTCTCTTCCTCCGGGAAGGAAATTGGTTCAATGCAAGTGGGTGTTTTGGACCAAGGTTGATGCTGATGGAAGAACATAAAAATATAAGGAAATTATGGTAGCAAAATTTTTCTCTCAGGTCCAAGGAGTGGACTACCATGAGACCTTTGCACCGGTTGCAAAAATGGACTCCATCCACCTTGTTTTGGCAATTTAAGCATCCAAGAACTGGGAAGTGCATCACATGGATGTGAAGTCAGCATTTATGCATGGATATATTTATTAGGATATATACATGAATCATCCTAAAGGCTACATCACTGATCCATCTTTGGTTTGCAATCTAAAGAAGTCACTATACGGGTTAAAACAGGCTCCAAGAGAGTGGTATTCCAAGATGGATGCCTTCCTTCTCTCGCAAAACTTTCAGAGATGTAGATCAGATCCAAATGTGTATTTAAAGTAGTATGATGGTCATATAATTATAATTGTTTTATATTTTTATGACGTACTAATCATAGGTAGCACAGTTGCCTCCATTTCAGCCATCAAAACTACTCTCCATAATGCCTTTGAAATGAGTGATTTGGGGCTTCTAAAACAATTTTTGGGGCTCGAAATTGAGAAACATTATGATGAGATTATGGTTAATCAGTCCAAATAAATTTCAGAACTGTTAGTCAAGTTTAACATGGATTATTGTAGGCCTGCACCATTCCCTTTCCTTTCAGGAATCAGCCTTGAAGAAGGAAAAAGCACACCTCCCATGGACTGCACTATCTATCGACAACTGATTGGTATCTTGTTGTACTTGAAACATTATAGGCCTGATATTTGTTATGCCATGAATGATATATCAAGATACATGCAGAATCCTCATGATATTCATTGGAAGGAAGCCAAGAGGATCCTCCAATATATTCAGGGAACCAGGACCTACGACATTCACTATGCTGCAGACTTCGAGCTAGAGCTGGTTGGATACACAGATTCCAATTGGGTGGGTGATTCTATTGATTGGAATTCTACTTTCATATATGTATTCATGTTTGGTGGTGGCCCCATTTTCTGGTCAAGAAAAAATCAGGCTGCCATAGCACTATCTTCAGTAGAGGCCGAGTATCGAGGAGCAGTGAATGCTTGCATCCAAGCAATTTGGTTGCAAGGCATTCTTTCAGAGTTTGATCTTGGTAGTAATTTTTCCACTGTCCTCTTTTGTGACAATCAAAGTGCTATTAAGATATCCATGGATCCCGTTACTAGGCAGAGGACCAAGCATGTAGAGATCCACATCCACTATATCAAGGAGCTAGTGCATGACATGACCATCATTCTGCAATACTGCCCGACCGATGAGCAGATTGTAGACATCTTCACCAAGATATTTTCAGAAAAGAAGTTCAGTTACCTCTGTTCACTATTGGGGGTGAGTTCATCAGGGTGATTTAGACTACTTTCAGTGTTCAGCTTGAGGGGAGGGTTTCCCACTGGGTTTTCCCTCTTTTTCTCACTTAGTTTTTTTGAGCATTGTTTCAGTTTCAGCATTGTACAGGGTCACCTATGGCCTTAGTTGTCGGGGCCTTAGTATTTTTATGCATCTATGTTTTCTAAATATTCCTGAGTATAGCTTAAGGGGGGGTGTTGGAGACATTTACCACCATGCACACTCTTTTTGGTCAAATTGGCCTAGTTAAACCACTATCCTAAGTATAATTGACATTAATTGACATCAATGGAGCATTAATTGACATCAATGGAGCATTAATTGACATCATCCAGTCACACCCATGCCTACCTTCAGTCAAGGAGGCTAACTTAGCCTTCTCCTACAGTCAAGGAGGATAACTAGAGCACTATGGGGGTGATCTGAGTGATATTAATGCAGCTAATTGCTAACTGGTGGTTACAATCAGTTAAACAAGTCAGTTAAGGTGCCTCCTCTCATTAAATATATTATTTAAGGGTTATTTAATGAACTAGAGTCAATAGGGGTGCCTCCACCAACTTCTGATGTGCAGTTCAACTTCAGTTAACCTCATTGGGGTTCATTGGATTCAGTTTAGCGCTACCTCTTGATGGTTTGTGAGCTATGACATGTGTCTGATCTCTTTCAGTTGAGACTTAGTCATTTACTACACTCCAACTTCAGTTAGGGTTAGTTGAGTCAATTCGGGTTTTGGTCAGTGGTTACCTGAGTGTGAACCATGGCTTATAATCAGTTAAGCTAGACTTGCTCATTCAATTCGAATGACCTCCTAAGGAATTCTAATTGTCTCTTCATTCATGCTTGTAGCATGTCATTGTAATTGTAATCATTCATTCTTTATGTGAATATAGAGCGGATACTATTCCTGTAGACCGATTACACCATTTCATGAGTTATTTGTTGATTATTCTTTGATGTGATTGATGCTTTGTTCCTAGATCAATAGACAAGTTTAATAGGATTGACCCATCCATTGTGGTCCATGAGATTAAAACCTATTCCATGGCTAAACCTGTCAGGAAAAAAATAAGGCAATTCCATCCTTGGAAGGCCACAGCTATTAAAGATGAAATTGAGAAACTTCTCAAAGTTGCATTTATTTATCCTGTACCCCTGACAGAATGGGTATCGAATGTTGTCCCTATGAATAAAAATCAAGGCACCATTAGAGTCTGTATCCACTTTAGGGATTTGAATAAAGCTTGTCCCAAGGACAACTTTCCTACTCCGCACAGATTATCAACAACTATGCTGGAAGTGTCATCTTCTCATTTAAGGATGGCTTCTTTGGCTATAATCAGATTGATATATTACCCACCGATCAGCACAAGAAAAAATTCATTTTCCCATGGGGAACCTTTGCATATAAGAAGTTACCTTTTGTCTTGAAAAATGTTGGATCCACGTTCGAGCGTGTGATGTCCTATGCGTTTCACGACATTAAACATATTGTTGAACCATACCTTGATGACCTCCCTGCTCATTCATACTGATAGGAGGACCACCTTGGTCATCTTAGAGAGATATTCCTGAGATGCTGTCATTATAATATATGGCTCAATCCACATAAATGTATTTTTTGCATTGAGACGGGACATCTGCTAGGTTTTTTGGTATCCAAAGATGGCATCTAGATTGATCCTCTAAAAATTGTTGTCATTTTAGCTCTACCATCCCCAACTAATGTCCTTGAAATCCAAAATTTGTAAGGGAAGTCAAAGTTTCTCCACCATTTTGTGTGCAATTTCACAGAGAAAACACACGGTTATATGCTTCTCCTCAAGAAGAACACCCCATTCTTCTGGGATGACCAAGCCCAATGCACCTTTGAAAATCTTAAGCACGCTCTAACTCATTCACCCATGATACACCCCCCAGATTATTCAAAGGACTTTCTCTTGTATATTGATGCCTCCACTACTACCATCGCTATGGTTTTGGTGCAGGAAAATACCAACGATCAAGAGCACGTGATTTACTACGTTAGTAAGAATCTCATGGATTCCAAAACTCACTATTCATGTGTGGCAAATTTAGCATTGGCCACAGTCATTGTTGTACAAAAATTTCGTCACTACATTTTTCTCTGAACCACCACTGTATTGGTAGACCACAACCCTATGTATTACATCCTGACTCATCAGGTGATCGGGGGCAAGTACTCTAGATGGATAGTCATACTACAGGAATTCAATCTGGAATTTGTCAAAGCCACATCAAAGAAATCCTTGGTCTTTGCCGAGCTTATGTGTGATCTTCCCTGTGCTTCGACGAAATCTGAGCCCAATGATTCATTTCGGGATGAATTCTTGTTCCTGATTAGTGTTACGAAGAGAAATTCCTATGGCTTGGGGTACCACAACAGATAGCTTGACTCCAGAAATCAATCCTTTCCCATATGCAATAGAAATTAAATGTCTAACACTAAAGGATCAGATCTCGTACCTTATTCCAGACGATTGAAGTAGATCCCCGTTGAGCTTTCCAACTTCAGCTTGAATTGATAGATTACTTCCTCAACAACAAGTAAACAATACAAGCATTCTATATATCATGGTGTTAGATCTATTCTAGCATATATAATCAATAATGTATAAGAATTTGACATAATCCAATGGATAAAATATTCATTCAAACACACATTATTGGACAGGAAAAGATATTTCTATTAATATAAATCAGAGATTACAAGATACAACCTCTGTCGGCACGTCTGCAAACTGGAGAAACTGAATCCCCCACTTGGGCCTCCACCACTTCAATCCTCCATCTCTATATAGCAAGATCACAAGCAAAAGGCAAGCTTGGGAAGAACACAAAAGTGCTCCAAGGGACAAAGGGATGCAGACTCAAGCATAAGTTCCGACAACAATGGACTATAGTTTCTTTGCTCTCAATTCTCTCTTATGCCTTCAATGTGCCAAGGGGTTCTGTTATCATTAGATCTACTCCAACAAAATTTTAGTTTCTAGCAGCATCCAAATGTCAAAGTGACCACTCAGTTTGAAGGGCCTTCTGGCAGCACACCATGGTGGATACATGGAATCGTCACAAAGAGAGAAAGGACATGCTCCTCTTTTATGGAGAGCCTCTAATTTCTTGAAGTGGGTAGAGTTGTGTCCTTCTGAACCAGAACTTGGGCATGCATTGATGTGACTGGTCATAACTGGTCATGTCATGACTCATGCCTATGAGGTTGAGTGCTCATTCTGGCACATCATTTCTACCATACATTTGCATGTCTTGATGGAGTGGACGTTCTTGTGGCCCTTGCGGCAACATGAGTTGAATCATATGTTGTAGAAGGGGATTTGTCGTGCCTGGCTCACTTGGTGACAGGAGTTGGAAATTTACATTCTTTGTATTTCATGCTAGATATTCTCATTGGAAATGGTTAGCTTGAGCTGCTTCTTCAAAAATATGCAGTGGCAGATGCAGCAACAGAATCAGCAGAAGCTATCCGAGGTTTCCGGATGGCTATTCGTTCAGCTCTAAATCATTTCAACCATGACGATATTGATGCATTTTCCATGGTATACAATCATTTTGATATGAAACATGACATATCGGATCTGTTGGAGTCATGGGCACAGAAGGCCTTAGAACAATGGCTTCAGCATCGTGATGAAGAATAGAGTGAGGAGTTGTTAGAGATGATGCGGTTCTATGTAGAAGCAGCAGAAGTTTACTCAAGAATAGATTTAGGAAAGAAGGCAAGATGGTCTTGTCCACAAGCTTATGGAATTGGAGATAATAGTAGAAATCAACAAGCAGCTCCTAGAAATGATTTGCTCCTCTCAACCTAATATGGAGAATAGACTCAATAATATGTGCATCATAGATGATTCAAATCCCCATAAGCCCGCTGTGTGCATGGCAAATTTGTGTGTGGTATCCTCACATACGGTTAATGGAGTGGCTTTATTGCATAGCAATATTCTAAAAGATGAACTTTTTCATAACTATTACTCAATATGGCCAAAAAAGTTTCAGAACAAAACCAATGGTATCACCCCCCGTCGATGGTTGCATTTTTGTAGTCCTGAGCTTAATGCTATAATTACAAAATGGCTCAAGACATCTCAGTGGGTCACTAACCTTGATATTTTAAGTGGGCTACGCAAATTTGTGGACAATAATAAACTACAAAGTGAGTGGGCCTCTGCTAAGATGGCTAACAAAGTCCGTTTGGCTCAGTATATTTTCCAAGTGACAGGAGTGCAAGTCAACCCTAACAGTCTTTTTGATATTCAAATCAAACGTATCCATGAGATAAAATGAGCTGATGGAATTGAATATCTCCAAACATATTTAAATCTATCTTCAGAGATTGTTCCTACTGTTAACACTTCTGCCTAGCAGAGGGTCGAAGGACCATGGTAAAGAAGAAATAATGGTTGTTTGAAAACTTTGGTTAAATATTATGGTATAAAAGTATAACAAAGGGAGAGTAAGTGATGAATTATCACGAGATCCAATGGTGTAAAGTGAGGAAATGGAGATCGACGGCTTATAATGTGTCTGCTTTATGAAGATGCAAGAAGGATAATGGAATACGGGGTGTTTGATGAGATATGAAGATCAACGGTCACAGATCCAGTTCGATGAAATATACGGTCATTGTGAACCCCACCTCATAGACTTGCACGTTTGATAAAATGAAGAAGATCGGTAGAATAGGGTACGTATAGCCTCATCCGACGGCTAGGAAATAAAGGGAAATTACATCGACGGTCATTGACGGATCCAGAGCGAGAAGTTGCGCGGTGGTTGGAAACAAAAAGTGGTAGCGGAGTGGAAACCATAGTACACGTGCCATATTGTGGTGCATTCTGCGGGCAAAAGTAGTTTAGCGGAAACCGCTAAAGGGGGGCCTCCAGAGTGGGCTCCTATATAAGTAAAGTTGACTTGTTGAAGAACTATTTTTTATTTGTGCCAGACGAATGAAAAGGACTACTTGCTCACCACCCTTTTGACAATCAAACTTGGATATATGCGGCCACAGTAACAGGTAAGTCTCGAATACCTGAAATTCATCCGCTGAATTACCATTGTTGTCTATATTATGGATAAATGGAAAGATTTGCAAGGGTTTAACCGTATTCTTGACAAGAGAGAAGAATACCTGGTTGACAGGAATAGAGGGGTATGTGATCCTTTCTTGTCTGCAGGAAGTGTATCAGTCAGCAAAGAGAGACTATGGCAATACAATTCTCAGGGTAATGATATTCTAAATGATTGTAAATCGTTTTTATACCATTTCGCTGTTGAGCAGACCCTGCATTTTCCTGAGTTTGTCGAGTGGTGTGCAGTTAACTATTCTTCTTCTCAGAGAGTTATTGTAAGTCATTCTACATCTAGGATACTGTGTAAAATTAATGCCAAGGTCATCCGTGAAAACCTGAACTTTCCCGCCAATTATCCTGATAGTCATGAGCCTGTAAACGAGTCCATTTTAGCTGAAGTGTACAAAAATTGTGAGACTGAGGTTCGCTGCAAATTCCTGTCCAACATTTTGAATGAGGTTCAGTCACTAGATGGTCTTTTCCTGCCATACCATGTTCACATTTTCAGAGATGAGGTTCAATTAGTCGTGTCCTTAGTCTGTCAAGTCTTGGGTTTAGATGATGATTGTCATGTCAATGAAGTCATTTTGGGCTTCCTATAAAAAATGAGTTTGATGAGTTCTAAGTCTCAGTCAGTTCATGTCTTCAGTTTAGACGAGTATCTGGTAGAATCTATACATCTCCAGTTGAGTGAGTTTCCGAAAGTCATGTTTTTCAAGTTTCAAACTTATTTGCTGAACATGTTACTATGTTCGAATGTCACCGAATTGCAGTTCTTAAGTACCATATTCTCTTCAGATTTGCCCAAGCAAATCAACATGTTTGAATTTGCAAATTCTATCATGTCAGAACTATACAAGATGCTATTTGACGAAGTGTTACCCTGGGTATTAGAAGAAATGAAAACGATGATGCAGTCCTCACTTGAGGATAGGGTCAGAGATTGGTTTTTGTACAAGGATTTCACCGTTTTGAGAATATATGGTTTTACTGGAGAGCCTTATAGGATACCTACTTTTCTTACTCCCAGAGTTTTTGCATTGGAGTATATGAGACAGAGAGTGCATGCTAAAGAAGAACACTTTGGAGCTTTTAAGAAATCTTCCAATATCAAGTTCCCTCTTAAAGTTGGCTCTTTTATTTTTTAAAATAAAGCTGCTCTGGTGTTTATAGAGAAATTGTTAGAAAGCATGGATTTTCAAAGGGAGCAAAGGGTGAATTATGACCCCTACCATATAATTTCCTTGAGAAAATAGGATAACAAAAATAAGCCATTTGACCACCAAGTTGTTGAAGGTCTAAATGAAGTCGCCAATTTGCTTCACTTTATGGAAATTCCAGGATCTGATGAAAATACAAGCAGTGTACCAGTTGCAGTCTCTCAAGTGATAGATGTTTCTAATGTTTTGGTTAAAAGAAGTCTTTTTGGAGTTGAAAGTATGCAGATAGATGAGGATGCTTCACATAAAAAGGCCAAGTTGTTTCAAGATGATGAAGCTTTAAGTGAAGTCATTTTAGATGATTTAAAAGGATTTGTTTTGGTCCCTACAAAATCTGTACGGGTGAGTCAGTTTTCTTTTAAAGGTGTAGATAATTCAGAATCAGGCCCAGTTTTCAAGTCTAAAGAAGAGCTCATGACTAGTTATGTAGAGAAGCAAAAGCAATCCCTAGAAGACACAAGGAGTCTACCCCCGTGGGTGAGGAGTTTAAATAATCTAAAAAATTCCTTGATTTCTACCAGGGACATAGAAAGAAATACTTTTAAATTGGCCATGGTAAGTGATAAGAAGATGTCAGAAATGGAAGTGAGATTAGACAAGATTAGTGTACCAGATAAAATATAGCTACATAAACAAACGTGAGACATTATTTATTCTGATTTATTGCATGCTATGATGAGAGTTAATAAATTACAAGTTTTGGTAGACAAATTGGAAGTTCAATTAAAACATGAAAAAATTGAAAATAAGACTAATTCCATTAAAATAAAAAAGCTGCAAGCAGACATCATAAGCTTAGGAAATGGAAAAGGTAACACCCAGGTGTTATAGCAGATCTCACCACTCTAGGTGAATCACACTTTGTATGGCCTTGCCCTGTCCCGCTGCAGACTCTTTAGACCCCATGGACCATATTTTATCCTTTGATGTTTCCTTGATCATCCCTAAAACTATATAAAAATGATATACACGGATTTTTACCCAATAACCGCGTACATACACGGGTTTGACTCTTATAACCATGTACATCGGGATGTGTGCATAGTCCAAATCCTTTTGGAGTTTTCCTTGACATGGATTCGACTCATTCGACTCCTGTCCTTCCATATTCCTTGAGATCGCTCGGATTCAACCCTTCATTATCCCTTGTGAAGCTATATAAGGAACCCCTTGGTACATTGAAGGCATATAGAGAGATTGAAAGCAATGAAACTATAGTCCATTGTTGCCAGAATTTATGCTTGAGTCTGCATCCCTTTGTCCCTTTGGAGCACTATTGTGTTATTCCCAAGCTTTCCCTTTGCTAGTGAGCTTGATATCGTGAGATGGAGGATTGAGTTGGTGGAGGCCCAAGTGGGGGATTTAGTTTCTCCGGGTCGTAGACGTGCCGTCAGAGGTTGTATCTATCTTGTAATCTCTGATTTATATTAATAAGAACTATATTTTCATGTCCAATGATGTGTATTTGATTGAATATTGTATCCATTGGAATATGTCAAATCATTTTACATTATTGATTATATATGCTAGTATAGAGCTAACACCATGATATACAGTATGCTTGTATTGTTTACTTGTTGTTGAGGAAGTATTTTATCAATTCAAGCTGAAGATTGGAAATCTCAACGGGGATCTACTTCAACCGTCCGGAATAAGGTACGAGGTCTGATCCTTTAGTGTTAGCCATTTTATTTCTATTGCATATTGGGAAAGATTGATTTCTGGAGTCAAAGTTGTCTGTTGTGGTACCCCAAGCCACAGGAATTTCTCTCCGTAACAGAATTGGCGACTCCGCTGGGGAGTTCCTAGTAGTTGTCCTTTGGTTCCTGCAACTAATTGATGTATGCAGGACACAACCCCTGCTGATATGGCTGGCATGAGAGGATCCAGGATCCAGGATTTTTTTTTCCTGAAACCGATTTCAAGCATCAAAGAATCCCATGTGTCAATGCAAACACCAAATGGTAGAGTATATTAATTCTAGATCCTATTATTTAGGCAGAAAATCAGAACAAGTCCATACAGCTTATATCGCCAAGATATATCTTCTTTTGAGGAGGGTAGTGGAATTTACAATCAAGTGGACGCTACTGTTTTTATTCATCTATATGGGTTTCCAATTAGAGTTCGAGATATGCTACAAAATAGACTATGATGCCATTGGGATTTAGAGAAAACGTTATTTCTAATGCCATTTTAGAGGCTCCATTTAAGGGTTTAGAGTTATAGTTTGCTTGTGAAAGCAATTTTGTTTATTGACAGATGTCTCTTTTATATTACACTTGTACTCAAAGACTGTTTAAAGGGGATTGACTTCCCTATTTTTGAGAAGGCTTGATCCATAGAAATAGGATCTTATAGTTAGATTAAACAAACAAATGTTTTGTATTTAAGGAGAGTCTCTAGATGAGACAAGTGGTTGGCATTTTTGGAGTTATGAAGATCCAGTTTTGATCACTCTCTGTATGACATAAAATACTCTACATCTTCAATACAGGTTCTACCTTGAATGAGTATGATTATGATTTGTCTGGGTGTGTTATGAATTGTGTTTCTTGTAATTGATCATGTATATGGTCCATTGAATTCCATTGCAGTGATTCTTATGTTGAAATACAATTATCCTTTATACTTTTAAAAAATAGAGGTAGTTTCATTTCATGACTTCATGATCATAGTTACTGGGATATTGGATCTTATATCTTGTTTTATGTTATACAGATCTTGTATGATTTTGTGATTCTCTTATAGCTCTCATGACATACCAGCCTAGTTCTTTGATAATTGTGTGATTTTCCAATAGTCTTGATTTCATACCAGCTTGGCTTTCATTTTGAGTTTATTGATTTATATTTTTTTATTTTATTTTTTAAAATATTTCCTTAAGCTTGAACCCCTGTAGTCTAGGTTCAACTTTAGGGATAATAGGTTCCTTATATAGCTTTTCAAAGGGGTAATGAAAGGTCGAATCCGAGCGATCTCAAGGCATAGGGAAGGCTAGGAGTCAAATGAGTCGGATCCATGTCAAGGAAAACTCCAAAAGGATTTGGATTTTGTACACATCCCAATGTATGCAGTTTCAGTGGTCAAACCTGCGTATATATGCGCTTATAAGTTTAAAAGTCACGTGTATCATTTTTCACATGTTTTTAGGGATGGTCAAGGAAATATCAAAGGACAAAAAATGGTTCATGGGGTCTAAGGAGTCTACAGCAGGACAGGGGAAGGCCATATAAAGTGTGATTCACCTGGAGTGGTGAAATCAGCTATAACAGATGCCCCCTAATGTGTGAGGTCAGAGGGGTCATACGATGGCCAAAATACATTATAAGTCCATCCAAGAAGTGGAGTGATGAAAGATCCCAAATGGAAGACCAACCACCCAATCAGCATAGTACAATAATACAACTTTGCACATAACTGCAAATACATATAGCAGTCCCGGATACATAAGAGTACAATGGCAATGAAAAGGCATGATACAAGATATCACATAAGTGGTCATCACCACGTATAATATACATATATCAGAATCTCCATGATGAAGATATACAAAGGACCATGATCTCCATAATGGCTGAAGATATATAACAGATCAAGATCTCCATAGTGGCTGGAAATATCTGACATATACTGGAATCAAGTCATGAGAGATGAAATCTCATGAACACTAGCATGATCAAGGAGGTAGCATATAAGAGATGCCACCAATCTGGAAAGTCTTCTACACAAACTGCTACAACTACATGTCCTACTATGCGAATAGAGGTGTCGAGGTCGAACATAGTAGTCCATCGTCTGATTACCGGTCATTAATGTATACCGTTAATAGACGCGAGATCACCCACCGATGATGAAAATGGGAATCAAGGTACTAGAGTGCAAACTAACAAGTGTGAATAAATGTGTTGAGGTCTAATGCTTGAGAGGATCCATCGATCAGGGGACATTGATGTATTCCCAAAAACTGTCGATGGCGAGAGAACCTACCACTGATGACTGCAAGTCTCAAGGCACTCAAAACGACTCTAGATTCCAATCCCAGAATAAATGATCTAAAGTCGATGGGATGATTCCACTGGAAAGAGGGAATTAAGGCATCCCTCATCATCCAACACGAGGTACTCAACAAAGATGTATAATGTGGAAGGACTCGATCGTAAGGTGCACAAACTAGTAACTGTACCGGGAATGGCCGACATGCAAAGTCAAGAGAACTGAGGAATGGCCAACTCAAGCTTCAACTTCCTTTGAACAAGAGCATAACAGCATATGGTGACTCAATAAAGGCAGCACAGACTCGATATACAAACTGGGACATCTCTAAGACACAGGAGGCATCGACAGAGGCTCCATAGGGACTGGAAGCTTAACCAGTCGGTGGAGATAAACTCAGATAAATGAGTACAGCTCCTAAAGTCAAACTATAACCCAACCAATGGATGTGACATACTTTTCTCTATTCGAAGGCGACATGACTTGACAGCTACCACAGATAACATCTTTCCTTGTCCGACTTTTTGTTTTTTTTTTTTTTTTGGACTTTTTCAGTTATTTAAAAAGCTTGAAAAAGAATAAAATGGCTTTATAGTTACAAACTAGGAAGAGACAAGTGTCATAAGCAAAAACAAACTAGTTCCAAGTAGTGGAACATACCTATGCTCAATGCAAGGATACATGTGTAGGATATCGACACTCGGGGGAAAATCCCCTCTCAGTAAAAAGGGAAACAAGCTGCAAAGGACATAAAAAATGGCTCTGCATGGCTAGACATGAGACAAGCTCGGGCTATATGGCTGAAACGTAGTGTCAGGGGAGCTGGCATAAAGATCAATAAGGGAAGAAAAGCTCATGATAATGCATTCACAACTTGACATGAGGGAGTCCTAAGGGAAATAGGCTAGCAAAAGATCAAGAGGAGTATGAGGCTCTTGCGAAATGTCATGGTAGTACTATACAACGAACTCCCACACCCTAAAAGAGAAAACGTCAGCATGGGCACCAAATGCAAATAAGGCGCTAACTAAAGTACCCATGTAAGGTGAAGCTCTACCACTCATATCATGCCACTTCTAAAACAACAAGAAGGTTCTGTGACATAATAGAGTGGGTTCGTACCTAAGGTCATGATGAAATGGTCATAAGGTTATGCAAAATGTAGACGGTGATGAAACCTAACCTATATGCCAGTTTAGATATGATACCTGAGATCGGCACGAACGGGTCAATCCAACGACTGAAACGGTGTTGCCACCTTTCACACACCTGGGTCATGTGGCAAAAATCTTCAAGCCACTCGGTGTGTCCTTGGGGGAAAGTCTCGAGTCAAGGTTGTCACCTTGTTCTTGACTCCTCCATTTAGGCTCAACTCCTAACGAAGCCAAGGGGGGTAGACCCTATTAAGTTACTAAGGATAATTACTTAGTGTTGTGATGTTAAATTGAATGAGTTGCTTAGTAGTTTGCAATTTAACTATAGATAATCAAAGATGGAAAGATATAAAAGATGAACACACGAAAGCACAATGTTGAGACACAATATTTATATAAAGCAAGAAAATAACCAGTGCCTTAGAATGGAGTCAAAAATAGAAACAACATACTTGCATGTGCTTAGAGTGAATGTTTTGCGATTGCCTCTTGGTACGTTTTAAGTTAAGTTTGAAGTGTGAGTTGATTAAAATTAGGCTAAGGGGGGACTCCAGATATACCCGAGAGTACTTGGAGTATGTCCAAAACTAAACCTTCACGGCTAACTGCAAGGAATATGTGGGATGAAATGGAGTCTCTGGGGATATTGTTTGTAATGCACCCGTTAGGGTGTGACATAGATCGATGCCCTGAGGTCACTTTTCAGAAGTTCCTGCTTCCTTTGGGTATTTTACCACCGTAAAGGTTTGATCTAGGTGTTGGATTTTCACCTGATGGTTTGTCAGTTGGGGAGAGTGGGTCCTAATTATACTAGTCACCCAAGTGCTTTTGATACAGCTTGACTGATCAGAATAACAGCATCCAAGTGCAGAGCATACACACTGGAGTCTTGTCAATTTTAGTAAGTTTTAAACTGGGTGTTCTTGTTTAAAAGAAAACCCTCCAGGAACCTCTTTCGATCCAAGTGGATCTCAATCGGGGAATCGAGGAGGGGTTAATTTTATAATTTCTGATAAATAAATGATTAAAAATAAAACAGATCCACAATTCTAGTTTTCTAATTAGTCCTACCACGAATCTCTTTTCCGTTTCGGGTCAATCGGGAAATCGTGGGGTAAGTATTATGATTACTTTGAAAAAACAAAAAGTGGAATATGAAATTAATAATAAAATCAAGTATAATACCCTACAAATTATATCAATGCTATTTTAAAAAATAAATAAGCAGAAAGTGACGAAAAGGACACTGACGCAAATCCCCCCAGGGGGAATGGGGAATGGGCTCGAAAGAGCCTATTCCAAAAATAATTTTATTTATTATTGGTTAAAATATCAGAGAAATGAAATATCATAAACTTCTTGGTCCTTATACAAGATTAAACCAAGATCTTACAACTTTGCAAAAATTTTAAGATTTTAGTGAAAAGGGAGACCCCTGGGGGGATTTGAACGCTCCTGAGGCCACTTCGGACAACAGCTTCCTTTATTTTATATCATAAATGATAAAATATAGTGATAATGTTAGAATAAAATACGCCCAAAATCACTTTAGGAGTAATTTTGGATCATCCTACCTTATCTCAAAAAAAATGAAGTTAACACTAGCTAAACATGCGAAAAAGGAACCATGGAAAGCAAGCTTTCTTTGGGATCTTGGCTTTATATTTGTGCAGACAATGAAATATGCTCTGATATTGCAGAATATTAAATTTTATAACAGTGAAAGGAAATCTAATGCATGCGATCTACAAGTTTTCTTTAAATTTTCATGCAAAAAGACGATTTCCCTAAAGCTAGATCTAGAATGCTTATGGAACTTTTTTAAGTGCAAGATATAGAATATAGGATTTGATAAGATAGATATATGTTGGAATTAATTTTAATATGATATATCTAAGCAAAATCAAAGCTACAAACAGAGTAACCGGGTAAAAATGTTGATTTTTTGTAAAAATGAGAAGAAGAGGGGAGAAGGTCGGATCGTGGCTTGAATGGAGCAAGCTGAAAGGAGGCCCTTTTGTGGAGTGATGAGGGATAGAGTATTGAGCTTATTGGATCAGAATGGCATCAATCTATATCCACACCTTCATCTAATCAGGAACCTACAACTAAATAACACAAGCCTGCACACACCTCATGAGATCTGGATATAGATGTATAAAGCAACAAAAATGAAAGATCATGCCAAAATAACCTTATTTAAGTATATAACTGAAATTTTTGAGCATACATCATATGGATAAACAAGATCAACCAATATAGCTTTCCTAGTTTACACTCTTACTAGATTGAGTTGAATCCTTGAAGCCGAAACACAGAAGCAGCACAGAATTTGGCAAGAAATTGCAACTACCACATTAGCAGCATAACACTGAGAATCCACACATACACATGCACTAAATAGTATAGCCTCCAAAGCTTATTTATTCACAAATTATGATCAAGTACAGAGTTACAATGGCAAGCCCTTCAGTCCATATCTAACTATCTTGGAAGAGGGAGCCTCAAGCAGGATATATACAAAACACAGGCAATCTAGCCCAGGGGGGTGCAATTCCTCATGGAATCAGGTGAAATCAACTGATGGAGTGTTCATCAATGAAAAACTAAAGCTTAACTGAGCCTAATTGTCAATCGGGGGCCTGATTGAGCTGACACGCCAACCCATACACCGACACATCAGTCCACAGAGCATCCAGGAGAGTCCACACGTGTGGAGGAGAGAGAGAGGGCACAATTCCCCATAAAGACAGCTGAAGATCAACTCTAGATCTGATTTGATCACCTCCTTCAGTCAAGGATTTGTCAGATCCAGTCAATTTGCTTCATATCTGATTGATTTCAATCAAATCAGCTGAGAATCCACTGATTTATGATTTTGGATTTGCTCCATTATTCATCAATTTATTAATTAAAATAATCAATAATTGATTTTTGGGGCTTTCTGACCTGAGTGATGGAAAATCACTCAAAACTAGGAAATAGTGGGTCCATGGGTTTACATGGTGCTCTTAGCTTGAAAATGAGCACCTACATGACTGAAACCGATTATTTGGCCCACTTTTATTACAAAATCAATTTTTCCAATTAAACTATTAAAAAATAGCCTAAGTTTTGGAAAAAATTAATTTTAATAAAAAACAATGAAAAACCTAAAAAATTGAAAAATTGAAAAACACCTAGGGGGACTTAGACATGTTCATATGACTCAAAAATGATGTCTATCATATTTATGCATTGACACATAGACTCTAATAACCTCAATAGGCCTAAATGGCAAGCCGACCACCCCAACTTTGGAGGTATGGAGTGAAAAACTCAGAAATTATCAGTCATTTGTTCAACAACCAATAATAACCAAGGGAAAAAACACCCTGGGCTGATCGGATTGACAAATGAAGTCTAAGAGACTGAGTCTTTTACAGACACTATCATGCTAGAAAATTTTTTACAATTCCCCCATGGGGTATGAACATGTGATATAGTACAACAAGCACTTCCCAGAAGTACTTCCAAAGGTCTTTTGCAGTCCGAACAAGTTAACCCTATCCGGTTCAACATGCTCACTTGATTAAAAACACTAAGTAAAACTTAGGTGGTAACATTCTAGCTCCAACTGTGGGACGTGTGCTCGATCTAGTCTTTAAGGCGAAGAGAGGATACGAGAACACCAGAATATCTAGTTTATATACCCTATAAAAACATATCAACTTAACAAGAAAAACCTCAGTAGCACAAGTTTTATAAAAAACCAAATGAACCATTAAGTTGATTTATTTAAACAACATAAATGTAACTAACTAAAAGAAGCAAAGTTTTATTATAGATAAGTATAAAATAGAAATGCAGAAAGTAAATGCTCTCTTTCAAGGAGCTTATTTTCCTACTCTAAGCATGATATAAAAAGGGTTAAGTGTAATCAGAAATCCAATGTAACCACCTAATCATTTTATTAACATAAAACAAAATTTCCTTGTCTTTGGTTAGCAGCCAAAGTAAGGATACCTTATTCAGAAAATGCAAACCTGCGTGATAATTCAGGATGGGCGGGATGGATGGGAGATCATAGGCATGAACAGTGTCATAAAAATTCTTCCCAAACTTGTATTTGCTCATGCAGGCTGCTTCTATCCATGACTGGATAGGATTTATATACCAATCAGAATGATGAGGTAGACTGACTACATCATCATACTGATCATCGGGGATTATCAAATGATAACTTGTTGCACAAGCCCCAAGTATCTCCAAATCATAACGAACCTCTATATGCGGAAAAGATGGCTGAGACTGATGTTCCACTGACTGCATTATATCTGACTTTTCACAATACTATTTCTCAATGTATTCATTACTGATACCCTTGTGTGGCTCTACATGGTATGATTTTGAATGATCACGTGAAAATTTTGAATGCTCCTCTTCCATACTAAGGTTTTCCCAGGCATCCAAATTTGTGCTTCCCTCTATGGACGTATCGTAGATTGGACTTCCACACATTTTTTAATAGACACTCCCATTGTTGGACATGTCTTGGATGGGGTTCTCCATAATATTTTCAAAATTTGGATTACCTATGAAATTCCAATAGTCATCACTCCCACCCATGTCATATGTGGGGGACTCTTCATCCATGGCATCACGATCCTGCATATTCATGTCCTCCTTGTATTCATAACAATCTTCTTCAGAAAAAAAATATTATAACGTAATAAACTTTCCAAACCTTCATTAACATGAGGAGAACAAGTTATAGTGTCACTACACACCATACTAATCTTATCATAAGTTTCTTTATAGGCCTCTGTTGTGATATCATGAAGAGAATCTTCAATATTATCTTCAATCGAGGAAAGTTTTTGGAAATGTTCAATGGTATCACTTGGGATGTGTTGCTCAGTGGGTTTCTCTAGAAGGGTTTCTGGAAAGATATCAGCATTGCAAAATACTTGAGAATACACCAAATATTCAATGTCTTCAGCTATGGTGACATGAGGAGAGCCTTCAACAATGTGTTCCATCATGGGCTCCTCCTGGAGCTCTTCAATAGGATCATCTTGGATTTTCCCTTCCTCGGAATCCTACTGTGTATTGGGAGATACCTCATATTCTTTAAAAAGATGCTTAATTGCTTCCTTTCTTAAATAACCACTAGGATGCCTTTTGACTGGAGTATCATGAACCTCCTCTTCACTTAAATGTTCAAGAAGTGACTCCAAGTCTTCAATACTTTGTATCATGGCAAAAGGTCCATCATATGTTTCTGTGTGATACTCTGTCCCAGATAGGTAGAAGGTACAGATATTTTCAAGGAACTTTTTCAAACCATTCATACTACCCCTACCATCATGCCACTGCTCTAAAAACATCCAAAGGAAGCTTGGAAAAGAAGTTATACATTTATTAGGAAGGCCCTGATAGAACCAAAAACCGGCCTCACCCTGAAAAGTGAGAGCAAACATTTCCATCATATTGTCTTCATGAAGAATATTTAAGTCAGCAATCAACTGAAGGAAAGATTTGACATGCCAGATGGCCGAGTCACCACAATCTCCATGAAATGTTGGAAGCCAGTTATATGCATCCCCCAAACCATCACCATAGTTAGGAAAACCCAGGATGTTTGAGAAATCGATAGGTTGAAACATTAAGGTTAACTGGGCACCATATTTCTCCTTTAATTTTTCCAACATAGTATCCATTTGATATAACGATTAAACCTTGTACTGAAAAAGTGGAGCTGTCAAGTGATGAGCTTTAAAGGTTTTAACATGTCGCATGGGATCATCTACACACAACAAAACTTCACAAGTTTATGAGATAACAGGGTTTTATCCCTTCAATGGAGTCACCATGTGAAAAAGAAAAATAAGCATTTATAAATCTTTTCACAAAAATTATTTTTTTCTTTTCTTTGTAAAAATAAAACTGGAAAAAATTCAGTGGAGTTGCCAGATGAAAATTAAAGATCTACTCTAAGCATTCATCAAACAAAGCAAAAACAAAAAGGAAGAAAACAAAAAGTCGTACTCAAGAATAAAAATATTTATCCCTGGCAACAGCGCCAAAAAGTGTTGCCGCCTTTCACACACCTGGGTCACGTGGCAAAAATCTTCAAGCCACTCGGTGTGTCCTTGGGGGCAAGTCTCGAGTCAAGGATGTCACCTTGTTCTTGACTCCTTCGTTTAGGCTCAACTCCTAATGAAGCCAAGGGGGGTAGACCCCATTAAGTTACTAAGGATAATTACTTAGTGTTGTGATATTAAATTGAATGAGTTGCTTAGGATTTTGCAATTTAACTATATATAATCAAAGATGGCAAGATATAAAAGATGAACACGCGAAAGCACAATGCTAAGACACAATATTTATATAAAGCAAGAAAATAACCAGTTCCTTACAATGGAGTCAAAAATATAAACAGCATACTTGCATGTGCTTGGAGTGAATGTTTTGCGATTGCCTCTTGGTATGTTTTAAGTTAAGTTTGAAGTGTGAGTTGATTAAAATTAGGCTAAGGGGTAACTCCAAATATACCCGAGAGTACTTGGAGTATGTCCAAAAATAAACCTTCATAGCTACCCGCAAGGAATATGTGGGCTGAAATGGATTCTCTGGGGCTATTGTTCGTAACGCACCCGTTAGGGTGTGACAGAGATCGGCGCCCCGAGGTCACTTTTCAGAAGTTCCCGCTTCCTTTGGGTATTTTGCCACTGTAAAGGTTTGATCTAGGTGTTGGATTTTCACCTGATGGTTTTTCAGTTGGGGAGAGTGGGTCCTAATTATACTAGTCACCCAAGTGCTTTTGATACATCTTTACTAATCGAATGAACCATATCCAAGTGCAGAGCATACACACTGGAGTCTTGTCAATTTTAGTAAGTTTTAAACTGGGTGTTCTTGTTTAAAAGAAAACCCTCCAGGAACCTCTTTCGATCCAAGTGGATCTCAATCAGGGAATTGAGGAGGGGTTAATTTTATAATTGTTGATAAATAAATGATGAAAAATAAAATATATCCACAATTCTAGTTTTCTAATTAGTCCTACCACGAATCGCTTTCCCCTTTCGGGTCAATCGGGAAATCGTGGGGTAAGTAATATGATTACTTTGAAAAAAAAAAAGTGGAATATGAAATTAATAATACAATCAAGTATACTACCCTGCAAATTATATCAATGCTATTTTAAAAAATAAATAAGCATAAAGCGACGAAAAGGACACCGATGCAAATCCCCCCAGGGGGGATGGGGAATGGGCTCGAAAGAGCCTATTCCAAAAATAATTTTATTTATTATTGGTTACAATATCAGTGAACTGAAATATTAGAAACTTCTTGGTCCTTATATAGGCTGAAACCAAGATATTACAACTTTGCAAAAATTTTAAGATTTTAGTGAAAAGGGAGACCCCTGGGGGGATTTGAATGCTCCTGAGGCCACTTCGGACATAAGACTCCTTTATTTTCTGTCGGAAATACTAAAAGAAATAAATCATGTTAGAATAACATATGCCCAAAATCACTTTAATAGTACCTTTGGATCAAAAAAAATGAAGTTAAAACTAGCTAAACAGGCGAAAAAGGTACCAAGGAAAGAAAGATTTCCTTGGGATATTGGCTTGCTATTTGTGCATCCAATGAAATATGCACTAATATTGCAGAATATTAAATTTTATAACAATGAAAGGAAATCTAATTCATGCGATCTACAAGTTTTCTTTAAATTTTCATGCAAAAAGACGATTTCCCTAAAGCTAGATCTAGAATGCTTATGAAACTTTTTTAAGTGAAAGATCTAGACTATAGGATTTGATAAGATATATCTATATTGGAATTAATTTTAATATGATATATCTAAGAAAAATCAAAGCTACGAACCAAGTAACCGGGTAAAAATGTTGATTTTTTGTAAAAATGAGAAGAAGAGGAGAGAAGGTTGAATCGTTGCTTGAATGGAGCAAGCTGAAAGGAGGCCCTTTTGTGGAGTGATGAGGGACAGAGTCTTAAGATTATTGGATAGGAATGGCATCAATATAGATCCACACCTTCATCCAATCAGGAACCTGCAACTAAATAACACAAGCCTGCACACACCTCGTGAGATCTGGATATAGATCTATAAAGCAACAAAAATGAAAGATCATGCCAAAATAACCTTATTTAAGCATATAACTGAAATTTTTGAGCACACATCATATGGATAAACAAGATCAAGCAATATAGATTTCCTATTTTACACCCTTACTAGATTCAGTTGAATCCTTGAAGCCAGAACACAGAAGCAGCACAGAATTTGGCAAGAAATTGCAGCTACCACATCAGCAGCATAACACTAAGAATGCACACATACACATGCACTGCACAGTATAGCCTCCAAAGCTTCTTTATTCACAAATGATGATCAAGTACATAGTTACAATGGCAAGCCCTTCAGTCCAGCTCTAACTAGCTTGGAAGAGGGAGCCTCAAGCAGGATATATACAAAACACAGGCCATCCAGCCCAGGGGGGCAATTCCTCATGGAATCAGGTGAAATCAACTGATGGAGAGTTCATCAATGCAGAACGGAAGCTGAACTGAGCCTACTTGTCAACCGAGGGCTTGATTGAGCTGACACATCAACCCATACACCGACACATCAGTCCACAGAGCATCAAGGAGAGTCCACATGTGTGGAGGAGAGAGAGAGGGTGCAATTCCCCATGAAGATAGCTGAAGATCATTCTGGATCTGATTTGATCACCTCCTTCAGTCAAGGATTTTTTAGATCCAGTCAATCTGCTTCAGATCTGATTGATTTCAATCAAATCGGCTTTGAATCCACTGATTTATGATTTTGGATTTGCTCCATTATTCATCAATTTATTAATTAAAATAATCAATAATTGATTTTTGGGGCTTTCTGACCTGAGTGATGGAAAATCACTCAAAACTAGGAAATAGTGGGTCCATGGGTTTACATGGTGCTCTTAGCTTGAAAATGAGCACCTAAATGACTGAAACCGATTATTTGGCCCACTTTTATTACAAAATCAAATTTTCCAATTGAACTATTAAAAAATAGCCAAAGTTTTGGAAAAAATTAATTTTAATAAAAAACATTGAAAAAACTAAAAAATTGAAAAATTGAAAAACACCTAGGGGGACTTAGACATGTTCATACGACTCAAAAATGATGTCTAGCATGTTTATACATTGACACATAGACTCTAATTACCTCAATAGGCCTAAATGCCAAGCCGACCACCCCAACTTTGGAGGTATGGAGTGAAAAACTCAGAAATTATCAGTCGTTTGTTCAACAACCAATAATCACCAAGGGAAAAAACACCCTGGGCTGATCGGATCGACAAATGAATTCTAAGAGACCGAGTCTTTTATAGACACTATCATGCTAGAACATTTATTACATTCCCCCATGGGGTATGAACATGTGATATAGTACAACAAGCACTTCCCATAAGTACTTCCAAAGGTCTTTTGTAGTCTGAACAAGTTAACCCTGTTCGGTTCACCAGGATCACTTGATAAAAACCACTAAGTACAACTTAGGTGGTAACAAACGGCACTGAAAAAGGTCCTCTACATCATGAATTATGTCAAAAATGGTCCAAAATGGTTAGAAACTGTCGAAACTTTCAAATAGGAAAGGGGGTAAAAAATTTCAAATATTTGAAAATTTTCTATAAATAGTAAATAATTCAAAATATTATAAAAGATTTGAAACTTTTACCCATTTGAGCTCTGATTTTCAACAGCAAATTCCAGGAGATCCAGCCGGCGGAATCCACTACCGTTTCTTCTAGGTATTTACCCATGCTCTTCTCTTTCATTTTGATGCAATTTTTATGAAATTCCATGGTCACTTAAGCTTTCTAGGCCAACCTAAAATGGGCACTACGGCCTACGTGCAAATCGAGGTTTTTTTCCGCGTATAGGGATGGATATACGCGGAAAATGCGCTCAAACCCGTGTACATATGCGACTGTTTTGAAAACAATCGCATATGAGGCCACGCATAAGGTTTTTTCAATAATCTAACGAGAAAATTTGCAATTTCTTGTGCAGGATAGTCCTAGAGCGGAGAGAGCATGAACATGGTGAGGTAGAGGAAGCATTAAGGGCCGATCTAATGGCTCAACAAGCTCTATGTGCATGCGGACTCTACAATTTTTTGTGTCTTGGTGGTTTGAGGGCCAAACCAAGACTATTACAGATGTTGGTGGATTACTGGGATCCAGACTCGGTGTCCTTCCATATAGATGGTATGTCCCTCACCATAGAGGTGGAGGACATATACTTCATTACTGGGATTTCTAGACGAGGGGAAGTGGTGAACCTTCATTCTCGTGGTGGGCCAGGAGGTGGCCTAACTATCGACAAGTACATTGTGGTGTACTGCTATCCAGACATAAAGAAGGTGGTGAGTCAAGTCTCTACCACCGCTATACAGGTCATGGTCCTAAAGGCCATACTATTGACATTGGGCAGGATAGAAGGCTTGGCATCACTCCACAAGGCCTCATGGCCTCTGATGTTCTATGCAGTGGAGTGCATGAGACCCACGATTTATGACTGGAGCACTAAACTACTGAGCAACATGAAACATCAGCTCAGTGAGTGTAAGCTAGGTAGAGTGTGAAACTTTGGGTTCAGCAGTATTTTGAGCACATTTTTCTTTGAGCGTGTTCTAGGATTGAGCCCCAGAGTGGACGTTCCTCTTCACGGGGTTCAAGATCCGGCCCAACGGCATTGGGAAGATGCTATGCGTAGACTGGGGGGTGGTAGGGTGGCCAACCCATATCCAGGTGACTTCCTTCTATGATGGCGACAACATATATTTTCCATCGATGACTACCCCTATTCAGGGATAGATTTTCAGGGGGACCCAGACATGCCGCTACCACCAAGATCAGCATATGGCGATATAGGTGACGAATCTCGACCCTCACTTTTTAAATTTTGAGTTATTTAATTTTCTTGTGTTTTCTTGATTATATGGAATCAAAAATACATATTTTTGTGTGATAATACATAGTGACATCTACCATTTGTGTGCAGATGTGGGACCACAATGGCCAGAGGGCTTCCCTTGTCATATACGGAGGGGAAGAGGAGATGACATCACGGGTGTGGATGCGGAGCGGATGCTCCAGAGCATTCATACCAATTTTGTGAGACTGACACATAGGGTTCCCATGGCACAAGTCAAGGAATTGCCTGAGGCTATGCAATGGCAGGTGGTGGGTGTACCACGCACATGGGTGTGATTATTCCGATGGTTAGCTAGAGCTGTAGTGACCTTCCATGATCACAACCCTCTTCCTCCTCCACAGGATTAGACACCTGGGAGTGTATACATTTTGTACTACCGTGTATGATATGTTGGTGGCTCGAAAGCCCCAATTTTGTATCATGACACTATGTATTATCACATTTTGAATGTATATAAAAGGTTTTATGGTGATCGGTTTATTTATTTACATGTATAAAAATTGTGCTTGTGATTAATATATTGTGAATGAAACAAATGCCAATTTAACACGTAGTTAGCATATGAGTCAGCAACTTGATTATTATTTCTTGGAATATGTATATATGTTATATTGTTAAATTGTCATTTGAACAATCTCACACGTAAGAATCTTCTCAATAATGTCAGATCTCTAACATGGTACAAACCATTGAGCTGTGACACTACTAATTCCGAATCAAGACATACCTCAAGAGAGAGAACACCATGTGAAATGGCATCCCATAGAAGCTCGATAATGGCACTGTATTCAGCAACATTGTTGGAACATGGCCATAGACATACGCCTCCTGAAGATAGTACTTGACCCATAGGAGTATAAATCACCCAAGCAGCAGAGGATAAGTGTTGAGTGTGACGGCTTGCACCATCCGTGAATCCTATGTAGGTGGAAGATTCCATTGACATTTGCCAAAAGAAACAAAAACTAATCACAAACCCAATCACGATAAGAAAAAGACCTAACTATGCAAAGTTGTACAATAATATACAATAAGCAGCCTTGGCTGAAGATCATGCATAGTATTTCTTGAGATAGAGCCCATTTCTAGGCTTCACCAAGGCCGTTCCTTCGTAATCCACTAACTCATACTCGCCCTTCTCTAACACATGCTTAACCACGTAAGGACCACGCCACATAGGATTAAATTTCCCTACCCCCAAGGGTTCTTTTGGTTGATCCCACAAAAGGACCAAGTCTCCTTCACTAAACCTCCTTGGACAGACAGACTTATCGTACTGGGTCTTTACACGTCGTTTATTGACTTCTAGAGCCACCAAGGTATCCCGACGCTGCTCATCAAGTTGCTCAAGGTGAACCAAATGCTCCTCCAATGGTGAAGTGTCCGGTAAGAGTTCTACATCTAGCTTCAAAGAATGAATCTCGCATTCAATCGACAATATCAACTCCACTCCATGTACAAGTTGATATGGAGAAAAACCAGTGGCAGTATTAACAGCAGTTCGATATGCCCACAAAGCAGGATATAACATGATGTGCAATTGTTCTTGCTTTGTGCAATGGTTCATTGGAGAATGGACTTGAGTGATTTATTTACTGCCTCTACCTGTCCATTCGCTTAAGGGTAATAAGAAGAGGAATGCTCTTGTTTATACCCTAACTTCGATGCCAACTCTTCCATCATACGGTTCACAAAAGTGCGAGCCATGGTTAGTGACAAGCTCTTTCGAAATCCTGAACCGAGTAATAATTTGGTTGAATACAAAGTGAGCAGCTGTCTCACCGTTGGATTTTACTATAGGCATAGCCTCAGCCCATTTCGTGAAGTAATCAACAGCCACTATAATATGATGGTGCCCCCCAGCCGAAGCTGGGTTGCAATCCATAAAATCGATCCCCCACTTAGTGAAGGGACCAGCAGTGATAATGGGATGTAACGGGGCAGGTTTCGAGTGCATACTATGTGTGAACACCTAGCAAGGATGGCACCTCTTGACCGCATCAACACAATCCTTAAAGATCGATGGCCAGAAATAACCCGCTCTTAAAATATTTTGAACTGTATAAATCCCAGATAAATGACCACCACATGCCCCTCCATGGCAATCATTCAGCACTACCTTAGCCTCTTCATGAGTTAAACAACGTTGTAAAATGGAATCTACCCCACAGTGGTACAAAGTGTTATCCACTATGAGGTAGTTCTTAGAGACGTGACGTAATCGTCGTCGTTCATCTCATGAGAGGTGAGTAGGGGTCTTCAATGTTTGTAAATATATTATGATATCCCCATACCATGGGTTTAATGTTGAGATTAAGAATATGTGTTCATCAACAAACATATCTTCACAAACCAACTCCTCAGCCTCTCTTGGGAAATCCGACATAAGCTCTGCAAAAATTAAAGACTTTTCGATTTTGCCGAAACAAATTCAAGATCAAATCCTTGTAGAATGACAATCCATTTATTATATTTTCCCCCAATCATCCTTCGGGTGAGGACGAATTGAAACGGATTGACATGGGCTACAACCAAGGTCTGGCGAAGGAGAATATAATGTCTCAACCACTGAACCACATGTACGGTAGCTAAAGCAATCTTCTTGACATGAGATTAACAAATCTCTACGTCAATAAGGTTTCGGATCAAATAATATATGACATGCTCCTAGATCTCCTCATCCTCTTGAACCAAAACCATACCAATCGTCTCTAATGATGCAGCCACATATAATAGAAAATCACGGCTATAGTCTGGGGGACTAATCACCGAGGCTGCTACTAGGGCTCGCTTGAGTGCATCAAAGGACTCCTGGGCTCACTCATCCTAATAAAAGGGGGTGTCCTTCTTCAAGAGACGCATGAAGCCTCTAGTCAAATTGGAAAAGTTGACAACAAATCTTCGTAAGAAGTTTTCCATGCCTTGCAAACACTGAAGATGACGAATATTCTTTGCAGGAGACAATTGAAGTATTGTATCAACCTTCAAAGGGTCGACTCTTATACCCTCTTTAGAAACGATGAATCCTAACAAATGCCCTGACTTCACACAAAAGATGCACTTATGCGGATTTAATCTAATCGAATAGTGCCGACATCTTTCAAATACCAATCTCAAGTGATAGGGATGACACATTCTCATATGAGAATGAGCAGCAAGGTCATCCAAAAATACTTCGATAATTGACTTGAGATCGTGGAAGATCAAGGTCATTGCCCACTAAAATGTAGCTTAGACGTTTTTAAGGCCAAAAGGCATTTTTCGATATGCAAATGTTCCCCAAGGACAAATAAATGCAGTCTTATGTTGGTCCTTAGGTTTAATCTATATCTGATTATATCTGAAAAATCCATCCATGAAGGAGAACACCTCGCTACCTGCGCAGTCATCCAAAATTTGATCAATAAATGGTGTGGGGAAATTGTCCTTAGGACAGGCACGATTCAAATCGTTGAAATTAGTACATATGTGGATTGCTCCCTGCTTCTTATCCACTAGAATGGGGTTTGAAACACACTCCATCAAGGGAATGGGATAGATGAAATCGGCTTTCAATAGCTTCTCTATCTCTGCCTTAATCGTGGGTGCTTTCCTAGGATTCACCACACGTAAACATTGTCGAATAGGCTTAGCGTTGGGGTAAGTATTAATCTCATGCTTGACAACACGAGGGTCAATACCTGGCATCTCATCATAAGATCAAGAAAAAATATCACGGAATTCCTTAAATAGATCAGTGCATTCAAGAATCTTAGCATGGGAACATTCTGCCCCAATATAGACATTCTCCATCATGCCATGATTGCGAGAGATGTTGATAGGAATCGTTGAATATATGTTCTCCATGTTTCCATTAGCCATCGGACCAGGACAACTTAATGGAACCATAGGACTACCAACTCTCTGACTAAGAACCGCCCTAAAATCCTCACGCTCTAAGCAGTCAAGCTCTGGAAGAAAGTACGATCTATGATGGAGTTCCTCCCATGGTGGCTCAACTCCCGACATAGCCTCAATAATCGCTTCATCTGAAGGGAAAACCATATCAAGGTAGTCGTGTGCATGAGAATACTCTACTACCCATGCCATCAGCACATAAGGGTCCTCCTCCTCCATCCACGAAGAGGAAGGACTAGGCTCTGCAACACACTTGAGATTAGCTTGATAACCTATCATAGCTGCAGGCAATGACACTTCCATCATGACAGGATCACTCAAAGTACTCGGTGTAGGAAGAATCCAAGGATCTTCCATATGACTCATGTGGAAAGACACCGATGTCGTAGATGTCGAAGCCTCATCAGAACTAGATCCTATCATAAGGATCGGTGCAGGACAACTAAAGCTCCCCATGAGGGATGGGTACATGCCTACACCCACACTCCCAGTTGCCGGCTGAGAGTGCTCAATGATCGGGATCGAAGCTCTCTAAGATGCGGTAAAAGACAGATTCTTGAATGTTGTTTGATCAATTGTTATGATCTTCCCATTATTTGGAAAGCATACAATGGAAAACAGGGAAGAAGCAACAGCTTGCATACTATACATCCAGTTCCTACCTAGCAAGAGATTGTAGTCAAGGGGCACATCAACCAACCCGACCTCTATCGCAATGGTCTTCCCTCCCAAATGGACTTTAAGGGAAGGAAGGATGCCGTATAGCCTAAAATATCTCCCATTGAACGTAGTTAACATGGTCGCTGATTTAGACATCTCAGGAGAACCTAGACCCTTCCAACAGGATAAAGACATCACAGAAGCAACAGTTGTTGGGGCGCGCACCTTAACGGTCCTTAATTTTGGTAACTCCACGGTTTTTGAGGAAGCTTGTAAGCGGAGTTGTGACTCAAAATAGTCTTAGGGGTGTCAGGGTTGAGTAAAAGCCTTCTTTTTGTAATAAACCCATGATTTAAGTCTAGGGTTTAGGGTTTGGGGTGCCCATGGTTTAAGCCCATGGTTTTGTAATAAGTGCACTATAAATAAGCACTCTTGTAAAGAAGTCAGTTTAGGCTTTTGATGTAAGATGAATTGATGCGAAGCTAAGGCTTGTTTTGTAAGGAAGGTTAAGTCCCAGCTGTCTGTGTGGACGACCTCTGCAGCTGTGTACGGAGAGGGTTTTGGGTGATTAAGAAGATCTGCAGATGAGTGCGTAGATTAGAACTATGGTTTTTGTAAAGAGTTGAATAAAACACAGTTCTATGGACGTAGCCCCTAAACTAGGGGTGAACCACGTTATATCTTGTGTTGTGGTTCTTTTGTGTTGTTGTTATGTTCTGTTATGCATTGATAAATATATAACTGATAAGTAAGGTCACTGCTAAACACTAACTTTGCTGTGAATTCCCAGTAAAGGGTTAAGCAAGGCACTGTTTGTTTATCTAACCGCGAAGCTAAATAAGTGAATGTCAAAGCTCTGTATTTTATGATTATCATTTGTTAGAAGCTAAAGGTACAGTAATATCCCTCTTCTTCTCGCAGAAACCTGATTCTGCGGCACCCCATAGTTGTTTCGGGTGAGACTGCAACCTGTTTGCAGGTTGTTGCCGAAAGGGCCAAAACAGTGGGTGTTTTGTTGGTGTGAAGACAAAGGTATAGAATCTGGGTCTGCCCTAAGCCCAACAAATTGGTTCCGTTGCCAGTTGAACTCAATATTTGCTCAAGAGGGGTTTACATTGTACCTCGAGGGCTATGTTTTGGAGACCCTCAGTGAAAGAAATCGGTGATTGGATTGAAGAGACTTATCTGAACTTTGCTGTACAAGAGAACAAAGATCTGCATCATAGTTCAAACGAATTTTACAAAGGTATGTTTTTTCTGATGCTTATGAAATTTTATTTGGTAGTATCCACATAGATTTGCACCAGTGGTTATCTAGGTTAACAGAGAGAAGGACGAACTTCCAAGAAGGTCAGTTTCCTGATTGGACCCCCTCAAGAATTAATATATTGAAAAGGGTGAACAACAAGATATCCCGAGCTATTGATTTCTGGACAACGCGAACCATTGAAGCAATTGTGACGGAGTTCGCCATTGACACAAGTACGTCCTTCAGCGAAGCCGAACGACAGTTTTTCAAAGGGCCAAGGGGTAAGTACTTGAATTCATTTAGTTTGAGAATTAAAATGCTATTTGCTGAAAAAGGTATATTGCTCATTGAATCAGAATGTTAGATTTAGTATTACTAACCTATGTTTGCAAGTGAAAGTACCTTCGACGAGCAAAGTGGTTTGCTACGAAGTGGCAAAAGGTACAAGAGGAATTTTGAGTCCTATAACCTAGGTCAGAATATTGAGTCTAACCCCGTAAGTCCAGCAGCCTCAGAGCCCAAAGAAACCCCTTCTGTTGGAAACCCTCCGGTAACCTTGCAGCGAAGACCTATTATCCCTGAGAACCCGTCGCAGTCTGAAAGTAACCCTAGCTCGAGTATTCCTGTCGCAGGTCAGTCTACCCCAGTAAATTCCCCCCCGCCTACTACCAGTCCCCCTCCCCCCCCTAGATCCATGATGGACCATATGAATGATGACATTAAGATCCCTGTTTTCAAAGGAACTAGATCAGATTATCCAGAACAGTTTTGGTTCTTATGCGAAGCAGTGTGGACTGCTAAGAACATTACGGATCAAGATACAAAAAGAGCGCAGCTGGTTACTTCTTTTAGAGACCACGCTTTGACCTGGTTCATGAAGTTTTTCAGCACCCAGAACCATGTCTTGGCTGATATAAAATCCGCAATGATAAAGGAATTTAAAAATCCTAAATCAGAGTTGCAGTGTATCACTGAGCTAAAGGAAATTCAGCAGAGGAGAGGAGAATCAGTGTGGGACTTTGATCAAAGGTTCAAAGTTTTGCTAGATCAAGTTAGTTTCACTATTGGACCAGCACAGCATAAGGAATGGTTCATCGCAGCTTTGTTACCGCACATCAGGACTCCACTCATGCAACAGAAGGTTGCGGATCAGCAGGAGGCTTTGGAAATCGCTATGAATCTTGAAACCGCCCCTGTCAAAGATAATTCTGGTATCGCTCAAATACAAGCGCAGTTGGAAGCGATGGCTCTGGAGCTTCACGATATGAAAAAAGGGAAAGCTAGTCGCGAAGAGGTTTGGTGTACACGATGTCAGACAGAGGGTCATGACAAGGAACAATGTCCTGCGGTAAGAAATTACCTGAATTCTGGTGCACCAAACCCGTTCAACCCTAGTGTTCTATATTGTGAGATCTGTAGGAAAACTGGCCAGCATCAACCTGAAGATTTCTATCTCTTGCAGAGGTATGTACAAGTCCCTAAGAACCCTTATTGCAAGTTCTGTAAGTCAATGGGACACAACGAGGATGAGTGTCACAGCTTTGACCTCATGAGAGAACAAACTTATGATGCTTATCGGGTACAAAACAATGGCCAAGGCAATGATGGATATCGTTACCGTGGTAGTACATCAGGTCACGGAAATTTTGGAGGTCGTGGTCGTGGTGGTATGGCTGGCAGAGGACGAGGCTAGGTTTTATGCTATAATTGTAACCAAGTAGGACATCTAGCTAGAGACTGTTGGAACCCAACTACGACATGTCGATATTGCAGAGCTGTCGACCATGTGATTGAGCAATGCCCATAGCTGATAGCCAAGATTCAAGAAAGAAATAGTGGCCCTACTCAGAATATTCAGCTGATCGCTGTGGAGCAACAACCTGTCCCAACCATTAATGTTGTTACCAGGAGTGGAGCTATGATGAAAGTGCACAACAAGAAGAAACAGCATGCCGAGGCTTGGGTTCGTAAGGCCCCAGAAAAAATCCCAGCATTTGATGTCGAAAGAGAAAAAGAGACATTTATGGAAGCCAAGAGAGACTTTGCTGACCCCAACACCTTAGTAGCACTTGCGCAACAACCTCAACAACAGTCACAGCCGCAAGAAGCTTTGATGGATAAAGTAAGTACACTGTCCTACTTTTTACAGAGTTGTATGAAGCTCTTAAGAAATCATACTGCTTTAAATGAGTTGCAGAAAGTTATCGCTTCTTGCGAACCTCAGCGAAGTCTTGGTAAGGAAAAAACTATTCATAGAGTCAGAAGGACTGGCAAGGAGATGAGATTGAATGCTCAGATGGGAGAATATGACATGACTGATGTCATCTTGGACCTAGGATCAGAAGTAAATTTCTTAACTAAATAGACATGGGAACAAATGGGAAAACCTACTCTGGAATGGTCCCCTATATAGTTGAGATTAGCCAATCAGCAGAAGATTGTGCCCCTAGGAAGACTCCCTAGCGTATTAGTAGATATTGATGGAGTCAGTACCTTAGCAGACTTTGAGGTAATTGAAATAATTGATGACATCAACCCCTATCCAGCACCGCTAGGCATTGAATGGGCAATAGATAATGCTGCAGTAATCAACCTGAAGAAGACGCAGATGACTTTCAAATGGAAAGGACTGAGAGTCATAGTACCATTGGATCCTTCTCAAGGAGAGAGATACACCGAGCCAGTAATAGATGAAGACCAGGATGTTTTGGACCATATCTACAATATCACAGTGAAGGAAGAAGATTATGTTGATCCTACTGCCGAAGGTATCATGGATTGGCAGTGTGACAGCTCCTGCATGACAGATTCAGATGACGGCCTAGAGAATTGGCAGAATAGACTGTATGAGCTACATGGACATCGATGTGCAAGAATCACCAAGTTTCTCAGATGGCTTAGTTCACAGATAAGAACCTTACCTATTTTTGATGGTTCGACAGACCCAGAAGAGTTTATTGTGCAATTCTCAAAGCAGGTACCAGACTCACAGAAAATGGAGACTCTAGATTCAACATTCAGAGCCACAATAGCTAGATGGTGGAATGGTCACAAAAAGTACATTCATAGTTGGGAAGCATGCCAAAAGTCCATTTGCCTAAGATTTAGGGATCAACCTCAGGAGGTGCGAAGTAGGTTTAATGGTAAGACGAGTCCTGAGGGACATTTGGAGCAATTCTACGAAGCATGGAAGCATGTACATCATGAAGAATGGGTACATAGGTTTGTGCACACCCTGGAACCTATAGCAAAGAATTGGTATGTGGAGGTCGAGCTTCACCACGGTACTGTAAGTTGGGATAGTCTTGTTGATAGTTTTGTGCTGACATTTTCTATTAATGAGGTTTCTCTTTCTTTGGATGCAGCTGTTAGGTTGATCCATACTAAAGTATTTAATGATCAAGAAATAGCAGAATACCAACCTGATTGGAAGGAACAAGAAGCCAATGCAGTAGAATGTTATAACCTCGCAATTGACAAGGATGACGATCCATGCAACATTAACATTCCTGAGTCAGAAGGACACTGTGAAGTACATGGACCAGCAGTTGAAGCACCTGAAGTAACTCAACCCCTGAAGACGCGGACCGTAAACATTGGGTCAGAAGAAAACCCTAAGTATGCTACCATTGGAGATTATTGGGATGATGAAATGGTGAGCAAGGTGACCCAACTTCTCCATGAATATCAAGACCTATTTTCGATGAATTTCTTAGAGATGAAAGGTATCCTTGGTGATATAGGAGTGATAAATATCCCTTTGAAACCTGATGCGAATCCTGTGAAACATCGCCCTTATAGGATGAACCCTAAGTATAAAGAAAAAGTCCGAATGGAGCTGGATAAGATGCTTGCTGTAGGAATCATTGAGCCTGTTGAAGAGTCCAAATGGATCAGTCCTATGGTGGTGCAAGAAAAGAAGACTAAGGGAGAAATCAGAATCTGTGTTGATATGAGGAAGCTGAATGATGCCTGTTTGCATGATCCTTTCCCCACTCCCTTTACAAATGAATTTTTAGACAATGTTGGAGGTCAAGAAGTGTACTCCTTTACTGATGGAATTTATGGTTACCATTAGATTAGAATTGCTCCAGAAGATCTACATAAGAAAACCTTCGCCACAGAAATGGGATCCTTCCAGTATACAGTTATGCCCTTTGGATTGAAGAATGCACCTGCTATGTTTTCTAGAGTAGTCATCTCTGCTTTTAAGGAATTTATACATAAATTATTAGAAGTTTATTTTGATGATTGGACCATCTTCGGGTTATGAAAATACCACATAGCTAGTTTAAGACTTATGCTGGACAAATGTAGACAGCATCAGATTTCCTTGAACTTGAAAAAGTGTATCTTTTGTGCCCCTTTTGGAATTCTACTAGGTCACATTGTATGTAAGCAAGGATTGATGATGGATCCTGTGAAGATAGCCATTATTGTGAACCTGCCACCTCTGAAGTCTGTTAAACAACTGCACACTACGCTTGGTCATACTGGATATTACAGGAAATTCATTAAAGGATATGCTCAGATTACAGCCCCTATGGAAAAACAGTTGAAGAAAGATATTAAGTTTGAATGGACACCTGAGTGTCAAGCAAGCTTGGATATTTTGAAGGAAAAGATGGTAACTACCCATATCTTAGTATTCCCTGACTGGAATAAGGAGTTTCATGTGCATGTCGATGCATCCTCCATTGCTCTGGGTATAGTATTGGCTCAGTCAGGTGAAGGTAATATTGATCACCCTATTTATTTTGCAAGTAGAAAATTGTCCACAGCAGAAAAAAATTATACTACTACAGAACGAGAAGGTCTAGCTATGGTTTATGCATTGCAGAAGTTTTGACATTATCTATTAGGATCTCATTTTAATATTTTCACTTACCACTTTGCTTTGAAGTATTTGGTTAACAAGCATGTGCTAGGTAGAAGGATATGCAGATGGTTGATTCTGTTTTAGGAATATGACTTTGAGATCATCGTCAAACCTGGAAAACTGAACCTAGGTCCTGACCACTTGTTGAGGCTCGATTCAGGAGAAGAGCCCATTAGTTTGGACGAAGGTCTTCTTGATGCCCAATTGTTTTCCATCCAGATGGTTGATGATTATTTCCAGGATATTGTTCAGTATTTGTCTACAGGTTTTGCACCCGCCGAAATGACAACGCAGCAGAAGAAACAGCTGGTGGTTAGAGCAGCCGACTTTACCTTAATAGCAGGACAGCTATATAAGATGGGACCAGATGAAATACAGCGCAGATGCGTCCTGGAGCATGAAAATCCATTAATTTTGGCTGAGGCACACTCTAGAGCAGCAGGAGGTCATTACACAGGAAAAGCTATAGCACAGAAGATTCTGACAGCCGGATTGTGGTGGCCCAAAATTCATAAGGATGCAAGAGAGTATTTCCATAGCTATGACATCTGTCAAAGGATAGGTAAACCATCCAGGAGGGACGAGATGCCTCTAGTTCCACAGGTAACTTTACAAGCCTTTAACAAGTGGGCTATTGATTTTGTTGGACCTATCCATCCTCCTGCGAAGAAATCCGGAGCAAGATACATTATTACATCAACTGACTACCTTACTCGTTGGGCCGAAGGTCAACCGGTCAATAATTGTAGTGCTGCTATAGCTGCAAAGTTCATCTTCGATAACATCTTATCAAGATTTGGGTGTCCTAGAATTCTTATGAGTGATCAAGGATCACATTTCCTAAATAAGACTATTGAAGTATTGACTGAAGAATTTCAAGTATATCATCAGAAGAGTATTGCCTATCATCCTCAAGCAAACAGAACTGTCGAAGCCTTTAACAAGATCCTCGAACATGCTCCAACGAAGGTTTGCAATGTTAACAGAAATGATTGGGATCTTCGAATTCCAGCAGTGCTATGGGCTTATAGAACCACCTGCAAGAAGTTGACAGGCCATACACCTTTTAGGTCGGTTTATGGACAAGAAACAGTCATGCCCATGGAGTAGATTGTTCCTAGCCTCAGAATATCTACTTTCACAGAAATGGATGACCCATATATGATGAAAGAAAGGCTGGAAAAGATACTAGAACTTGAAGAGGACAGATTCATTACAGGGTTCTAGCAGCAAGTGCAGAAAGCTAGAGAAAAAGCATGGCATGATAGACACATTAAGAGGAAGCAGTTCCAGAATGGTGATTTTGTGCTTTTATATGACAGTAAATTCATGAAATTCCCAAGGAAGTTCAAGACACATTGGAAAGGACCATACATAGTGCAGAGAGTTACTGATGGTGGTGCAGTACAATTAGATAAATTGAATGGAGAAATTTTACCTTCCGTGGTGAATGGAAGTAGGTTAAAGAAGTACAGGGACAAGCCGGGACCCCTTAATCAGAAGTAACAACAAAAAGGGCAGTCTAAGTACCAAGAATAGTTGGAATTGGGTACTAGACTATAATGAAGTTGTTCTCAAAGCTACGAAGTGTTGAAGACTGTCAAAGTTTGAAGGTTGAAGTTTGGTTGCCGTGTGGGTCAGGATGGGTCGAAGGAGAATATTATGTCGAGGGTACTCATTGAGGTGAAGATGAAGTCAGTGGTTATGTCGAAGAATAAAGGTTTGTCGCAGCCTAAAATGTAACTGACGGGACAAACTCGACTTGGTGGCGTCGGCACGCGAACTGCCTGTCATGATGAGATATTGGGAAAATCTAGTGCCGTGTGGACCAGATTTACCGCCATTCCATCAGATTTGGCATCATTAATGCACCATGATGACAGATTTTTTTGTGGGATTCTATAAGAAGCTACACCGGCCTTCGACTCTTGCATTGTGCACTTCTTTGAGTTTACAGTTAGCACCATGTCGAATGATCGTGAAGTCCAGGAATTGTTACAGGAGCTCAGGGAGAGACGTCTGCAGAACCTTATAAGCAATCCTGCTTGTAAGGAGGCGTCTCCAGCACTAAAGCAGCCAATGCAAATACGATCAACCAGAAAGAAATTTAAGGCAAAAGTTCGCTCTAAGTGGAACAAATAAAGGCATAACCCCTTAGGAAATACTGAGGAGGATCTCGAGATGTATCCTCCTGGCCCTGCAGAATGGAGGCATGCTTTTTGTCTTATGAAAAATTACAGTGGCATGCAATCACAGGGGCACCACCTGTTAAGGACCCCAAGTAGTGGATGGTCAAATGTTCGATAGGACATGAATGGGAGGTAGTTCAAAGGATGGGGTCATAGATAGAAGGCCCAATGACCCCCATGACCACCATAAATATGACGAAGGTAGACAGCAGCATGAGAGATGGTCGTATTCTACTAAGGATGAAAGGATGAAGGATCAAGCAAGCCGCGACCGTGGTAGCAGTAGTAGAAGGAATGATGATGCAGCCATAGCAATCTGTTTCCTATATTCGCCAACAAGATTCTACTACCAAAAAAGCAGCAGAGTGTCCTGGGACAAGACACTGGTGAGTCTTAGGGGCCTATTGGGGCATGCACCTTAACGGTCCTTAATTTTGGTAACTCCATGGTTTTTGAGGAATCTTGTAAGCGGATTTGCGACTCAACCCATGATTTAAGTCCAGGGTTTAGGGTTTGGGGTGCCCATGGTTTAAGCCCATGGTTTTGTAATAAGTGCACTATAAATAAGCACTCTTGTAAAGAAGTCAGTTTAGGCTTTTGATGTAAGATGAATTGATGCGAAGCTAAGGCTTTTTTTTGTAAGGAAGGTTAAGTCCCAGCTGTGTGCGTGGACAACCTCTGTAGCTGTGTGCACCGAAGGTTTTGGGTGATTAAGAAGATTTGCAGCTGAGTGCGCAGATTAGAACTGTGGTTTTTGTAAAGAGTTGAATAAAACACAGTTCTATGGATGTAGCCCCTGAACTGGGGGTGAACCATGTTATATCTTGTGTTGTGGTTCTTCTGTGTTGTTGTTATGTTCTGTTATGCATTGATAAATATATAACTGATAAGTAAGGTCACTGCTAAACACTAACTTCGCTGTGAATTCCCAGTAAAGGGTTAAGCAAGGCACTGTTTGTTTATCTAACCGCGAAGCTAAATAAGTGAATGTCAAAGCTTTGTATTTTATGATTATCATTTGTTAGAAGCTAAAGGTACAGTAATATCCCTCTTCTTCTTGCAGAAACTTGATTCTGCGGCACCCCATAGCTGTTTCGGGTAAGACTGCAACCTGTTCGCAGGTTGTTACCGAAAGGGCCAACACTATGGGTCTTTTGTTGGTGCAAAGACAAAGGTATAGAACCTGGGTCTGCCCTAATCCCAACAGCAACGTCTTCATCAATCACAGTGCACTTGATGATCATATTAAGACATTCTACATGAATCAAAAGAGACACATAGTAGGGCAAGTGAGGTGAAAGTCCTGCGGTTTCAAATTTGATCATAGAGGAAGAATCATCATCATTCACAACAAGGGTAGAAAGCAACGTCTTCCTTTACGAAGGACAACTCTGAAGCACTTCCAATGCAGACATCGCACAAGGAGTGTGGCCCAAATCCTCGACAACTGAATAGTTTTGGGTGGCTCGGACATTTGGATTATGCCCTGAACACTTAAAGACTCCCTTAGGAATGCGAGGTGTAGTCTCAGGTTTATCCATAGGTTTCTCAATATGCAAAGGGGACCCTAGTGGATCAGGCTCTTTTCCTTGGCTGGGTTGTGACGAACCATAATCTTTCGCATGGGTCACAATTTTTGCAGCATGGACCATGTTAATGCACCCATGACCACTAATCTCCGATGGATCTTGATCACCACTAGACTGGTCATGAGAATTCGAGTTCATATTTTTATTGTGCGGTAAAGGGTTGGTTAGCACAACTGGGCCCTATGCTAAGAATATCGAAGCTTCCTCAATATGAGGGCACAAGTAAGTGAGGTGATCGTCCTTACATAAATTGCAAGGAAACTTAACCTTACGTTTAGCTTGCTTGTCCCCCCCAGCATTTCATCTGTTCTTGTCATTACTATTAGAATTCTCATTCTTATTCCCACCCTTACGATTATTTTTACCCTTTTTTCTATTCCGTCCGGGCTACTGGTCACCCTTTCGGTCCGACGATTGCACAAAATGTACAATCACCGTTTGGGTGGGTTGAGACGAAGCCGTAGCTTGTCCTGAAGCAGATTGGTTGATTGACAATTGACTAACTTGTTTTGCAACTGAAGCCATAGGTTTTGCACTTGCACAACCCACAATGCCATCGACATGTGGTACAGGTTTGACTTTGGGGTTGAAACTGGAACATGGAGCATTGTGAATAATCTCATATAACAAATCGGATTGAGCATAGATCAATTCCAGTTCCTGTGCCCTAAAAATCGCTTGTTCCTCATTCTGCACTCTGGATGTGGAAACATTCTTTGCTATATATGGCGATAACGACTTGAGGAACCACTCAAGGAGGAACTCTAGCGATATAAAGGCTTTAATTAACCTCTTCCATCTATGCCACTTTTTAATATGATCAAAGATATGTGTGGCTTTGTCTTGCCGAAATGTCGACAAGGGTTCAGTACCAATGTCGTAACGCACTGGTAGCAGGAAGTGATTAATAAAAGTCATCACAAAGTCGTCGAATAAAGCGAAATATCCCCTAGCTAACTCTATATACCACTTCACGGCAGGCCTTGTAAGGGTGCGTTGAAATAGTCTCAAATGTATTGAGTCCTGATGTAAGGAATTTGAAGAGCACCATAGGTGAAATGTAGTAACGTGTTCGTTCGGATCCTCTCTCGATTTTCCCTCAAACTTAGGTATGTCTGAAGGAAGCTTGGTAGGGACAGCCGACCAAGCCAGGTCATGAGCTACAGGATCATTCATCAATCTCGACAAGTCAAGAAGATTGAGCATCGCAAGGAAAGGGAGCCTAGGAAGATGAGGTTGATGGACCGCTCCCTGATTCATATAGGTCTGATTACCACCATGGCCTTGGCCATAGTGCCCTCATCCTGTATGACCCATATAGGGTGGCGTGGGAGCACCATAGTGTGGTGGACCTTGAATAGTAGGAGCTACAAAGCCATAATTAGGGGAGTAAGCAGGTTGTTGATACTCGCCCCCATAAGGTGAAGAACCTTGTCCATACTGTGTCCCATAATAGGGTCCATAAGTCATTGCATGTGATGCCCCATGAGACACTCCGTAGGTAGGAAGATACTCTCCGGAAGTAGGAATATACATACCAGAAGTAGGGATATACGCCCTGGAAGTAGTAACATGACCTCTAGAAGTATGAACATAACCTCCCGAAGCAACGGGCAGTATGTAAACCTGATACACAATCAGTCTAGTAACTGCAGTACGGACCTGACTTGTAGCCATGTGCTGACTCGAAGGACCAAATGAATAAGGTGGAGGATGAACATTTGAAGAACTAGGGACAGAGGACGAAGGAATCTAAGTAATAATGTACATGCTATTCCCTATCGTCACTTGTCTCGAATCTTGTATCCTAATCGGATCACTAACCCTATACCTAGGAGGGATATGTGATGTAACTTCCACCACCGGGATGGAAGGTGCAATGTGACTAGTGTTCCCAAACCTCTCCACATGGTAAGGAATGAGAGTTCCCCCAGGCATAGTGTTAGGCTCGAATTCAGATTTGGCATGAAATGCCAAATCATGTGTAGGAAAACCAGACATACCATAACTACCATAGCTAGTGCTGGCGGGTTCAAAATGAGTCTCAGTGTCCTCCGTCTTTCCATATCGGTAACGCGTCAATGGGGAATCAACCCTAGAGTGAGTAGGTCTATCATGCATGGTTCCTATCTTATAAATCATAGGACCTAACTCATCCAAGTCGGGTGAAGGATCGTAAGTAGGAGTAAACTCCCCATCGTCTGCACAAATGGGAGAAGGTGGTTCAGGAATACCTTCTAAATGGTCTCCCATGGTGTGTGAATCAATGTGCGAAATATTCCACCTGGACTGTCTAGGTCTCTCTCCCAAAGGAGGAGGAGAAGTAGAAGGAAGAAGTCCTACTAAACGATGAGAACGGCAAGGAGCCACACCCGAATCCACAATGACTCAAAAAATAGAAAAGACTCTCTATTTACGTAAACCCTAGGCCAACTATTGTGCATAGAGAAATCACTAATAAAATATAAATCCAAATGCAAGCAAACAAGGGATGGATAAGTGAGCTCCTGAATGAAGTAGGTATGTCTCGCCTAGGAGAGGCTTGAGACTCCCATACACAACAAGCAGAGGTACGTAACCAATTATTGTGGCCCTCAGCTTCAACACGTAAAGCGACTGTGCTGTCCGACCCCAAACTGGCTGGGACACCCGTAAAATAACCCCTGCAAAGTACCCCCTTGATATCCTAGGTAAGGACACTAAGGTCACCTCAATATAATCAATGCTTAGGCAGACAGTCGCAGGCGGGATTGACCGTATGGGCAGGGTAGCAAAGCCCAAAACTCTCAAAAGAGCACCCAGATATGAATACAATCCTGGAAATATCTTCGGTGCTACTCAGTTATGACTAGGGGTCATCCCAATCAATAACCGCTCACACTGCCTCGTGCTTAACTCCCTTTTGAGAGGAGGATCCTGAGAAACCCTGGTTATACCAAGGATTTCACACACTCACCTGGACAGACACATACATGTTGTTGTTTAGTGATCTTGGAGAATTTACTTACAATGAACTATTCCAAGATCCTAAAACCAAAGCTTGTTGGTGCACCCTATAAAAGAAAAGAGTGTAGTTCATTTTAATTTAGCGTTGATTTTAATTGGCTTTATTACTCAAAATAAGGATATGGTCGTGCAACTAATGGTATTATGACACAACATGAAGTAAAATGCACACCTAACAATCAATGCAAATGCAATGTGTCCTTGAAAACAGGGTATGCTACTACGTGAAATGCACATTTTTTCTTCAAATGATGAATGCAAGCTTTCCTATATGAAGTCCTAACTAATACTCCAAAGCAAATCTAGTGCAAGTACAATGCAAAAAAGCAAAATGCAATGCATGATTATAAGAAAATGTTTTTGGATTTTTTGAAATAAAATGAGATGCAAAAAGCAAAAGAATGATTCTACGACCCCTAGACTCTGTAAGCATACACAAACAGCACTCGAGCAAAGCACCAAGGTAAAAGAACTCTAATGCACTAATCTAAAACAAAAAATAAAAAATGCCATGACAAGAACCTTCTTAAAAAAAAATTAGCCTAAAAAAAAACGTTTCTGGTCAGAAACAGAGGTATAAATAGACTCAGGCAGTGCCAAAGGAGACTCAGCAAACATCAAACTTCACCCAGCAACCATTTAACTTCCCCAAAAAGGAAAAATTAAGGGAATAGGCGACTATTTGCAGTAAACCTACGTGTATACGCAGAAATCGAATAGAAACCCGCGTGTATACGCGACTGTGAGTTCAAAACTCGCGTACAGGAAGAAAGGTGCATAAAATCAAGGCAAACAGATAGGCTGAGACAAACTTCACACCAATCAGACACTACCAAGAAAACATGCCCCCAGACCCGACATAGAAACAAGAGAGAAAATCAATTCAAGTTCATTGAATGCCGATAAAACAATCCCCAAAGGACAACTACTAGGAACTGCCCAGTGGAGTCACCAATTCTGTTACGGAGAGAAAATCCTATGGCTTGGGGTATCACAATAGACAGCTTGACTCCAGAAATCAATCCTTTCCCATATGCAATAGAAATTAAATGTCTAACACTAAAGGATCAAACCTCGTACCTTATTCCAGATGGTTGAAGTAGATCCCCGTTGAGTTTTCCAACTTCAGCTTGAATTGATAGATTACTTCCTCAACAACAAGTAAACAATACAAGCATTCTATATATCATGGTGTTAGATCTATTCTAGCATATATAATCAATAATGTATAAGCCTTTGACATAATCCAATGGATAAAATATTCATTCAAACACACATTATTGGATAGGAAAAGATATTTCTATTAATATAAATCAGAGATTACAAGATACAACCTCTGTCGGCACGTCTATGAACCGGAGAAACTGAATCCCCCACTTGGGCCTCCACCACTTCAATCCTCCATCTCTAGATAGCAAGCTCACAAGAAAAAGGCAAGCTTGGGAAGAACAAAAAAGTGCTCCAAGGGACAAAGGGATGCAGACTCAAGCATAAGTTCCAGCAATAATGGACTATAGTTTCTTTGCTCTCAATTCTCTCTTATGCCTTCAATGTACCAAGGAGTTCCTTATATAGCTTTTCAAAGGGGTAATGAAAGGTCGAATCTGAGTGATTTCAAGGCATAGGGAAGGCTAGGAGTCAAATGAGTCGGATCCATGTCAAGGAAAACTCCAAAAGGATTTATATTTTGTACACATCCCGATGTACGTGGTTTCAGTGGTCAAACCCACGTATATACATGCTTATAAGTTTAAAATTCATGTGTATCATTTTCACATGTTTTTAGGGATGGTCAAGGAAACATCAAAGGACAAAAAATGGTCCATGGGGTCTAAGGAGTCTGCAGCAGGATAGGGGAAGGCCATACAAAGTGTGATTCACCTGGAGTGGTGAAATCAGCTATAACAATTAGCACCACTGATCCATGGTATGGAGATTTTCTTGTTTATCTCCAAACATGATGATTTCAACCACGTTTATCCCGTGACAATCATCGTCGTATTGGTCACCATGTGAAATACTACCTCATCCTGAATGACACCTTGTATAGACGTGGGATTGATTCTATTCTCTGGTGATGCCTCACCCATGAAGAGGATGAACATGTGTTGAATGATTGCCACTCTAGAGCATGTGGTGGTCATTTATCTGGGATGGCTACAGCCCAAAACATCCTTCACGCTAGTTATTTCTAGCCTTCTGTATTCAAAGACTGTCATGAGGCTATTAAGAAATGCCCACCTTATCAACACTTTTATCAAAAAAAGGGCACCCATCCTGTTCCGCTACACCCCGTCATTGCCATTGGCCCATTTTCCAAATGGGGGATTGTCTTCATGCATTGTAAGCCTACCTCAGCCGGGGGGCATGGTTACATCATCGTAGCCGTTGATTATTTTACAAAATGGGCTGAGGCCATGCCTACATATGCAGAAGATGGTAAGACTTTCGCTCTCTTCTTGTTCAATCATATCGTAGCTATATTTTGAGTCCCACGGTCCATCGTTACTAATCACGGATCCCATTTCCGTAATGAAATGATGGAGGAACTAAGTTCCAAGCTAGGTTTTCACCATGAAAACTCTACGCCATATTATCCACAAGCTAATGGTCAGGTAGAGGCCATTAACAAGGTTTTAAAAACTATGCTTCGTTGGATGGTTGGAGATCATAAATCCAACTGACACCTCATTCCTTTCTCCACTCTTTGGGATTATAGGACTTCGGTGAAAACAACCACTGGTTTCACGCCATTCCAGCTTGTCTATGGACTCAAAGTTGTCTTACCAATTCAATGTCAGATTCCATCTTTACAACTTGCCATCGAACTTCTCCCAGACACTTCCACAGAGGAAGAAATATTTTTGTACTTGAATAACCTTGACGAGACTCAGAGAGATGTTGCCTTGGCTAATGAGGTACATAAGAAACGTGTCAAAGCATAGTAGGATAAATCTATCCAACCTCAAGCCTTTAATGAGGGTGACCTAGTTTTGACTTACGATCAGAGATATGATAAACTAGGGAAGGGTAAGTTCGAGTCCATGTGGTACAGACCTTTTGTCATTTCTAAGGTTTTAGAGAAAGGAGCCCACGAGCTCGTTGATTATGATGGAATCCTTTTGGGGAAACCTCACAATGGGTTGTACCTGAAAAGGTACTATGCCTAGGTATTTCTTGGATAGTATATTGTATATATGTATATAGCTTGGTTTTTAGTGTGCTTTTAGTATTTTCAAGATGGTTTTGAGTTTAGTGTCTGCATCTGTTTATACCATGTTTTGGTCATGCAAGTGTCTTTATACGGCTTCGCTGATGGTGCTTTCCACCACACCTTGAATATCACCTCAGTTGCTTGGGTTCTTTATTCCCCGGCTGAAGATTTGGTTAGTTCAGGAGCGGTGTGTATAGGTCCCGCTACTAATAACATCACTGAATATCAAGCAGTCATCGGTATTTTGACTGAAGCTGCCTCCCAAGATGTTCGCAATATAGTAGTATTGGTGGACTCACAACTTGTGGTTTGTCATCTAAACCATGTCTACACCATTAGAAACCCTATGCTTCTCCGCCTCTTCCGGAGAGTATGGTTGCTAGAAAGATCATTTGAAACCATCACTTATAGGCATATCCCTAGGGAACATAATGTAGTTGCTGACTCATTAGCTAATTACATCCTAGATTGGCATATTTCCCATTCATGACATTGAAATCAAACATGTTCCATTGTAAATAAACATTTAAATACACGTAAAACTCATGTAAAATACATTCACCATTTGAGACATATAAACACTAGGTAAAATTATGTATATATATGTGTGTGTGTGTGTGTGTGTGTGTGTGTGAAGAAGTTCACAAAAAATAGGTCCTGAGACCCCATCTGAAGCACCTAGGATTTCAGGAAAAAATCATCAATACAAAATCCTGAAGCTATCAGCTTTCAATAGATATCTCATACACACAATGTCTAGTGATGCTCGTGGTAGCACATCATTTCCTGAGCTACTCTATGTAGCAGCCTACTGAATCGACCTAGTACTCCCATTGTAGGTCTCTGATACATCAGAAGGAGGTCAACAAGCAAAGCATCTGGGATATCTGTTACCACCTAAGTTGTACTTAGTGGTTTTCTATCAAGTGAGCCTGGTGAACCGGACAGGGATAACTTGTTCGGACTTCAGAGAGCCTTCAGTCTTG
>LPNX010197810.1:70941-87231 GCA_001517045.1 Pseudotsuga menziesii | reverse complement strand
TTAAAAAATTATGTTTTTATTAAAAAAATTTAAATAACAATCCTTCCTCACTTTTTGACACCTCAATTTCTTTTACAAGTTAAGTCAAGCCAAGTTAAATTCGACAAGAAAGATATGTCAAATGAGATCACCATATGAGGTATGGGATTTTTTTATTAATATTATAACATATTAACCAATTTCAAATAAATTTTTATTATTTGTCTCGGGCCTTCAGTTGATTAATTGTCTCTATGGTTCATATAGGTTTTGTTTAGTTGGTGTTTTATGGATTTTTTCCAATCCTCCGTGAATTCACGGAGGATTGGAAAAAATCGGGCAGCATTTCGGCTTGCCCGAGACACATTTCAAAATTAAACCGGTAGCATAAACACTACCAGTTGAGATAAAAAATCGGGCAGCTTTTCAGCTTACTCGGGACACATTTCAAAATTAAACCGGTAGCATAAACCCTACCTGCTACCGGTTTAGGGTTTCAAAATTTCAAAATTAAACCGGTAGCATAAACTCTACCGGTTGGTATAATTTATATATATTTATAACAAATTAACAAAAATAGGGAATTTAACTACAAATTTTCAAAAATCCGGCAGCATTTCTGCTTGGCGGTACACATTTTAAACATCAAAATTATAAAAACATACATTTATTTTAAATCCCATTTAAATTGAAAAACAATTATTTAAATTGTTACCTCTTGGCTCCGACATTGTGATGAGGTTGGGTTGCTTTGGGGTGCTTGGGTTGCTAATCCTTCCGTCGCCGTTCCGTCGCTGTTTCTCGGTCGAGCATCCGTAGGTAAGAAGTTGAAAAAAGAGGGCCGCGCCACCCCGGCCTCCTTTTATAATTTATTGGACAGAGGTACCTCGGTCGAGGTATTTATAAACCCTCGGTCGAGGTATTTTAAAACCCTCGGTCGAGGTATGAAACCTCGACCGAGGGTTTATAAATACCTCGACCGAGGGCTGAAAAAAACCTCGGTCGAGGGCTTGATAAAACCTCGGTCGAGGGCTGTAAACCTCGGTCGAGGGCTTGATAAAACCTCGGTCGAGGTCATTTTTTTCGTTTTTGCCGAAATCCGCTTGCCAAAACGTGTTACCCAGGTCCATGGATTCACCCTTAAGAAACATTTTTCATGCAAATGTAAAAGTTTAAAGAAATATAGGAATGCAATATGGGATACAATGGAATTCTTGGAATCCTTAAATCTAACTAGAATCCATAGAGATCAAAATAGCTTAGCAGATGAGCTATCTTTAGCAACTTCAACTCTTCAACCTTCATAAGAATTGCTAAATGGTGATGGTAAATAAGATATTAACTTTAGACCACCAGTCCCATAAAACATGGAGCATTGGCAGGTTTTTCGCGATGATGAATAGATTTTGCAATTTATCCATAACATAGAGGAATTTTCAAACTTCAATGTTAGTTTCCAGGACGAGAGTAAAGAGTATAAGGGAAATGTGATCAATTCGACAATCTGGTACCTCATGGTCTAGTTCACTTGAGCATATATTTGATAGGTAGGATAGAAGGAAAAACAACATAGACTCAATGAAACCTGTGGATTACATTGATATCAACATTGAAACAAATAATGAACAAAGAATGGTAAATATTGGAAAAGGTACTTTTGAAAAGGAAAGGAATAACCTAGTAAATCTTGTCAAAGAGTATAGGGATGTCTTCACTTTCACTTATGAAGAGTTCAAAGCTTATCGGGAGTATGTGTTCCAATGCACTATTTCCCTCAAACAGGACATTAAAGAAGTTAATCCTTTTTGCCAAAAATTGAGACAAATCCACCCCAAGCTTGCACCAATAGTTAAAAATGAACTTGAGAAAATGTTGGACGCTGGGATCATTGCGCCAACACGATATTCATATTGGTGCTCCAACTTGGTGGTTTTAAGAAAAAAGAATGGGAGCATAAGAATATGTATATATTTCCAGAATATAAACATTTATTGTCAAATGGACAACAATTGCCAAATATGGAAACTATTTTTCAAAAGGTAACAAAATCTGAAATGATGTCTATGTTAGATGGATTTTTCAAGTTATAATTAGGTGGTGATCCAAAAGGAGGACATACATAAGACTACTTTCACAATCCCATGGGGTGCCTTTGAATATTTAAGGATGCATTTTGGTTTGTTGAAAGCGGGGGGCACTTTCCAAAGGACCATGGATTATGCTTTTAAGGAAATAAATGGAAAGATCATAGAAATTTATCAAGATGACTTAACATTTTTTTCAAAACAAAGATTGAGTCATGTAAGTCACCTCAAGAAATTATTCAAAATATGGTATCTTTTTGACTCCAACAAAGTCTGTCCTAGGTATTGAAGAAGGAAAATTGTTAGGACATATCATTTCCAAAGATGGAGTAAAAGTGAACCCCGAAAGGATTGAAGCAATTAAAAAGATTCCTTTGCCTAAAAATCTGAAATCTATCCAATCCTTTAATGGCCACAACAAATTTATAAGAATATTCATCCCTAACTTAGCAGAGTTAATGAATCCAACCCATAAGTTATTAAAGAAAGATGCTAAGTTTGAATGGACTGATGAGGTCCGAGAAGCTTCCAAATGCATAAAGGATGAAATTACGAGATCACTAGTTTTGGTTAGTCTTGATTATTCTAAATATTTCTTGATTGTATCCTTTGTTTCTGAAAGTACTATTGTAGGGGTCTTGCTCCAGAAAAACAATGAAGGATATGAGAAACCCATCGCTTTCATGAGTCGAGTTTGACATGATTAAGAATTGAAATATACAATCATGAAAAAGTAGGCTTATGCCTTGATAAAGTCGTTAAAGCATTTCAGAACATACATTGGCTACTAAAAAATAATTGCTTATGTACCTCATGCAGCTATAAAATATATCTTGTCTCAACAATATTGTTTGGGCATAAGGAGTAAATGGATATCTAAAATTCAAGAATATGATCTAGAGATTAGGCCCACAAAATAAATCAATGGTCAAGGTCTATCCAAGATGTTAGCTCAAGGGAATGAGGAGGTTTTAGGGATGGTGTGTCAAAAAAATGATCTAGAGCAAGTAAAGTCAGCAGGAATTCAACAGTTAGAGTAGGATCCGTGCTATGCAAATATAACCTTATTTCTCCTTAATTTTACATGTCCTGATCACCTTAATGGTCACAAAAGTAGATCTCTAAAGATTAAATTTGTCATTATTGCATCACTCAAGAAGGACTTGGTTGGAGAAACCCCGACGGAATAATACTTAGATGTGTAAATGAACAAGAGCCTAATCAACTCTTAACTAAGTTTCATGCAGGATTTTGTGGGGGAAATTATGCAGTAGACACAACAAACCATAATATCCTTAGAGCGGGTTATTATTTGCCCTCTTTATTTGTAGATGTACACAAATTTGAGAGGATTTGTCACCAATGTCAGTTATTCATGGGAAAGAAAAGGTTGGAATCCTTGCCTTTGCAACCCGTTGTGGTGTTAGCCCCTTTCCAACAGTGGGGGATTGATTTCATTGGGAAATTTAAAGACAATTAAAGCAATGGATTTTCTTGGATCCTAATAGCAACTGGATCTATTTCACCAATTGGGTAGAAGAAATACCCACGAAAAAGGATATTGATAAAGTTATTATGGAATTCCTAGAAGACAAGATTGTCACAAGATTTGGGGTTCCATCCAAAATAACAACCGACAATGCCAAAGCTTTCAGTTCATCAGAGATCACATCATTCTACTTCGAATGTGGAATTATCCTATCCCACTCATCCAACTACTATCCCCGGGGAAATGGTCTTGCAGAGTCAAGAACTAAAAATTAATGACCATCCTTAAGAAAATAGTTGGAAATAACAAAAAGCCTTGGGATAGTAAAATAAAATATCCACTTTGGGCTAACAGAATAACTAAGAAAAGTGCAACAGGAAAGACTCCTTTTGAGTTGGTATATTGTTCAACTGTGTCCTTGTCTATCTATCTTCAATTGAGAGTGTATTAGATGCTTCAAGAATATGGTTTAGAACAAGATGCCATGCCCAAAAGAAACAATTTATAGTTAATTGAATTAGATGAAAGTCGAAGGAATGATCTTGACAAAAGTATTAGAAACCAAGAGAAGGTTAAAAGAACATTTGATAAGCCTGCAAAACCAAGGGCCTTTCAGATTAGAGATATAGTTTTATTATGGGAAAAATGAAGGGAGAAACTAGGAAAACATGGGAAGTTCGATAGTCTCTGTATGGGGCCATTCATCATCTATGACATGGTTGACACTAATTCTTTCCTTCTCAACACTAGGAAGGAGAAAAGTTTCTCTTACCCGTGAATGGGAAACAATAGAAATTGTTCTTCAACGATCCTATCTAATTCCCAAGGGGGAATTATCAAGACTTTTTTAAACCCTTTTCCTTTTGTACGATAGCTTATTGTTGTATATTATTTTTGTACCATAGTTTTTCATCATTTTTTTTTGTACCATAGTTTTGTATCAGAGTTTTATGTACCATAGATTTTGTATATTATGTTGCAACTTGTATTTCATTTTTGCATTAACTTACATGTATATGGGATTGATGCACTTTAGTTTCTTGCAAGAACTGGACATTCTAGGGTCCTCTCACACTCTCTTTCATTGAAGATCAGTTGAGTGCACGTCCCACAGTTGGAGTTAGATGTTATCCACTAAGTTTCACCGAGGGGATTTTTCAAGTGAGCCACCAAGGGTCAGAACACATCAGTGTTCTTACTCAGTGCTCATGAAGTTCCATGGTTTCATCAAGGCTAGTTGTGCTCACTTTTATGCATGTTCACACCCCCTTGAGGGAATTTTAATAAATGACATAGCATGATGGTTTATTTTTGTAAAATGATTGGCCTTCTTAAGACTTGGTCATCATCCTCGAGTGTTTTTCCCTCGCCAATTATGTGACACTTTTTTAAGCGACATATAATTTTCAAGTTTTTCACTCAAAATCCTCCAAAGAAGGGATGGTGAAATTGGTTATTTTGTCTTAAAAGGTTATTAAATCCTAGGGTGTATGTATTATACCATGATAGTCATATTCCTGAAATTTCGTGGACATGCGCTACGCTTTTCATAGGATTTTTTAAGTTTTAGTTTTTTAATAAAATCATTGATAAGGTGTATTTTAATTGTAAAAATTCTAAAGGTCGTAAAATTACGCCTAGGGAGCCAATTTGGTCATGGGGATGCTCGTTTTTTGACCCAATTCCCCCTTTTAACACCTAAAACCACTTTGGAGAGTCAAATTAGTAATTTTCAATTATTAATTTCGATTTTCTCTCCAAAATGACTCAGAGGGTCAAATAAATGGGAAAATTGGAGAAACTCCAAATCCTAAATCAAAGGAAGCTTGTCTGAGACTTGTCTATGAGGTGTGAGGGTTGTCGAGGATATTGTCTAGGTAAATTATGAGCATAGTGGATCATATTCTATCATCAAGGGAGGATCTCCAACTCACCTCCACCAAAGAGGGCATATTCTCTCATGAGAGTGTAGCTTTCCATATGGAAGAAGTAGTTAGAGGAGCTGGAGGATTCACAAACCAAGTGGGATACCTCATGATAGGTGGAAGCCTGCTCTCCCATGAATTCAAACCTCCTCCCACCATTTTCTCAACCACTAGAGCCACCTCCTCATTGGGAATTGCGCCCCCTTGGGGTTTGAGCTCTATGTTTTCTATGAAGGCAAGCTTGTGCTCCTTATTCAGGAGGATGTATTGAACCTATGCCCATTGTACTTTGTTGCTGATATTTCTTTAATAAATATTGAAGGATTTGGAATCTATTCTATGGCATTGCATTGTGAGCTTGTGACTTGGTTTAATTTGAGGTGAAATCGGTTGAATCTCATGCTTTATTTATTATCAGATGATGTGTTTAATATAGTTTAATTTGAATAAGTATTTTATCTGTCAATTTACTTATTTTAATTTCATTATCATAATTTTGCAGGAGAAACAGACTATAGTTGGTTATACTTATGCTCACCTACTTTTTTATTGATGAAATTGACTAGATATAACCTTGTTTGTATGAGAAATTGTCTACGTTTTGCAAGTTCCTCTTAGGTAGAAGGGGTTTGGAGCTCAGTTGCATCCACTTCTTTTTTACTGTAGCCATTTTTATTTTCTTAACATCTTTATTTTGTAGATCCCTCTCTCCTTCACTTCTTTCAAGCATAGACTTGGGAATCTCACTCTTCTTCTCTAAAAAATTCAATATTTATTCTTGGTTACAGTTACTTGATGCTTAATAAAATTAGATACATCAATATTATATCTGAAATTTTATTTTAGTTAGGCATATATATCATATCTAGGTTCCTTTTAAAAGCTTCATCTTGAACTAGATTCGATTTAGTCTCTCAAAGTGCTCTTTTTGATAAAAAACTTACAATTTTTTGAGCATTTTGAGTAGTGTAGATTATGTAATTGTTTCGACTAATTTTTGAAATTATAACATATTTAAATCTCTAGTTTTTAGCAGTTTTTTAGAAAAGGAGGAGGACATACTGCTCAAATTTCGAGTTTCTCGTCACTCGGGACATCAAAAAATCCATCCTCCGTCCCTTTTCTTATTTCCTTTTCTCTCCTAGAAATGTTGTAAGCCTTTCTATCCTTTTCAAGGATCAAAGTGCAATCATAATTCATATTTTTTTCATATTGTAAATTCAATAATAAAGAAATCAACTGGGATACACATCGCCCACACTCCATCCTCAAGGGGGATTCACAATCTACTTCATGGTCTGCATTTACTAATCAAAACATGAACACACTCTTCCTTATATGAAGGTTGTATAGCTTAGTTGTTTTTATTTGATTTCATCTTTAAATTTCATACCCGACTCATTGCCATGAAGTTTGCTCTCTCCACCAACCAAAGGATTTTTGTTGATTATTTTTGAATAATCATAAAGTGGCACATACTTGTGGTTTAATTTTTCATCAGTGTATTTGATTTTACAAACATATTTTTTTCAACAAATTGGAATAAAATTTTTGTCATAAACTCATGTATGCTTTTTCCCTCTGCGGGCTTTTCCTAGTCGTTGGGGAATCAAAAGCGGTTTTCGATACTCTCTAAATTCTACACATTAATCTAATAATTCATTAATAAAATCAACTCCCCAAAAAATATTACGAATATCTGGCATACAATAGTTGAAAATCGTGGGAAAAGTTTTCAAAGGAAGAGGGAACTACTGAGTAGCGACCTCGAGATGTAGTTAGGATACATTCTTGTTGGTGTAGTGTTGGACACCTTCTCAGAGACTTTGATTCATCCCACATTTCTAAGTGAGGAACCACTTTAGTCATCTTCTGTACATATTCTCAGTACTTTCATTATATCAAGAATCTCCTTCCCATAACTCAACTCATGTTTTAATAATTAAAACTAACCAAGACACATTGCAAAACATTTCATTTCAACAACATTATTTTACTTTGACTCCATTGGTATTTATCTGATTCGCATTTATTTCAATTTTCTTATGTATTGATGTTATGCTACTGGAATATTTATTTACATTTGCAAACAATATTTTCTTAGTAATTTTACTTCAAAAACTCCTAAACAACTTACTTCCATCATTAACGACTAAAACTTAAGATCCCTAGACAACTCCTTCTTAGGGACCACCCCCTTGGATTCGTTAGCAGTTTTCCTAAACGGAGGAGTCAAGATCAAGTGACAGTACTTGACTCGAGACTTTCCCCCAAGGACACACCTAGCAACTTGAAGATTTATGTTGCGCATAACCCCCAGGTGTTTGAAAGGAGGCAACATGTAGAATCTCGTCGGAAGGTCTTCTTAGTGAAAAAAGTTTCTAGTAGGAAAAATATTCAAGTAAGTCTTGTTACAAACATTTCTTTCACACTAGATATTTACTTCATGGGCCTTATTTAATATATGTCATCTTAATACATAGAAATCTAGTTATCTATTTAGGGATTGACTTAGGTAGGACCCTAACACTAAACAATACACAACCTAACATTTTAAAAATAAATACAACATTCGTTACTCCGTTGTCTTAATTGATTTGAGCACACACATCATTTTTTTTAATCGAGAACAAGGATTTGTATTAAGTTAGAAAATAATTTTAAGTTACTATAAGGAAAACTGGATATTATAGACTTATGTTATTTATAAGACTTAGGAGAGTCATGTAAGCTCATTCCATAGTCACACATTTTTTTTTTAAAGTCCATATGTATTCTCAAGATACAGCTATTGGTATAAATTTTAACATAGATGAGGGCCTAATCACTCAATAATATGTATGTTAATGAAACTAAAGGGTCTTGTTTGCACTGGAGTTTGTACCTAGACTACAAAAGTGCAAAGTTCAGACAATATTGAATGATTTTAGGTATATGATTTGGTTTTAGTTTATATGGGATTCTAAGGGAAAAGCGAGGATAAGGAATAAGGCTTACAATGATCAATCAACAGTCATAATAATATAAGGAATAAATAAAATAATGTGGGTACACATTATGTCAAGAACATAATCCTACTTCAGATCTTAAACTTTATAAACATAAATACTTTCTGGACATGAAAGCATAATAAATGTCAGCCCATTCACAAGTATTATAAGGTAAAATATTTTTATCAAAGAAAAAATTCATGAATAAGATGATCACACTAAACATGAACATTTACAATGATAATGAGTAAAATAGGCTCATCTCAAATATAATGCCATTCCAAAACAATCTTTAGATTAGTTATAAAAGATCAAAAACATGCCTGATACAGATGATGATGTCCCATAGCTTGATCTCCCAAAATCCATTTCCCAATTCCCTTTCTATCCTTTTCATACTTATACAAAACTTCTAAAATAGTAGCAGTTTTTAAGATCCAACCTTTAAGGATCGAATAAACTAAAAATAGAAAAGAGATGTTACATCAACTATTTTCTTATTTGACTCATAACATAAAGTTTGCCACCTATACATATTTATCGTTAATATTTCAAATATGTTGATGATGATGAATCATCCCGGATATTCTAGAAACATGACCTTCATCTCATGCTTGAACAATTCAGCTAGACCTTGATTTGAATCAAAACATAAACAATCAAAGCTTTCTATATGCCTCTACCAATATTGCAATCTCGTCTAATGTCTAGGACCTCCACTGCAACCGATATTAATCTTCATCCATTGTTTTAATTACCTTGCTTTCGAGTTCTTTATTTTGGCAAATAAGCTCTTCATTTTGTTGTTGAGTGAGATTCTTACTTCTCAGTACTTATTTTGAGGTTGTTATTACCTCTTGATAATTTGCATTGATTTCATCTATATATTCTCTCAACCTTCTATTTGGCATCATTAATTTATCATTTGAATCATTCAAGCATCCATTTTCATCTTTACAGTATTGTAATGATTTCGTAAGAACTTCAACTTCTAACAATGTCCCCATGATTGTTTGATGTGCAGTGCTTTCTTTCTGATGCAGGAGGATCAAGACAGAGTCCTTTCTTTGTTGAATAAGCATTCAATGCTATTATTGTGTTTCCATGTAATCAATTGTAGAAGGATAGGGTTAGTTGTTAGGATTTATTTTGATTGTAATAACTAGCAATTTGCCACTGTTTTCCTTGAATCTTGTGATAGATTGCTCAAGGATAGGACTTGTTATAGATTTACTTTTCTTAGGCATTCAGATCCTGTTGTTGTTGATATAACAGGTTTTTTTTAATCCTATTTAATTGTAATTGATCTAAAGTGTGATATATAGAGAGGTGGAGAGTAGAGTGAGTGTGTGTGTGCTAGAGTAAGCGAGAAAGAGATGTAAGTGTGTTGGTTGTTGATTGACTAAATGACAGAGTTTAAATATATGTGTAATTGTTTGTATACGAAATATATTCTCTCAATCAATAGAAACATGAATTTACATTCTCGATGTGCATGATTTTATACTCTAATAATCCATTGAAGAATTTTCAAAGATAGTGATAAAATTCTAAATAGTGAATTGATCAATCTGTTCGACTGTCTCAATCTGAGTCAAATTCTGTGAAATTGAGAATATCGACAACTGTGGTTAAGTTCCACAACAGAAGAGTGCAGATACACAACATTATATAAAGATCTGCAACCCGCAACAGATCAATGGTCGAGAATGAGGCCACAAAGAATCGACGATTCAGAAAGATCAGATTGCAGAAGCCCAACTTTGGAAAGTGGGAAGGAGGATCTACAAACCAAAATTTGCATGTAGAAAGGACCGTTGCAGCCGCAAAGTTTATAGAAGCTTAGTTACGAAAGTTTATAAACCCGCAATCCACAATTTCAGAAAGGGTCTTGCTGAAGGGCCCTTGTGGAAAAGGTCTTGTGTAAAAGGCCTTATGGAAAGGAAATTGCGGAAGAGAAATTGCAAAAAGGTAGAGTTGTGCAAAGACTGAGTTGCAGAAAGACAGTATTGCAGAATCAAGTTTGTGGAAATGGATTTTAATCAGAATTTCAGGCTAAAGAAGAGAATGTCCTCCCATTTTGGATTCATCTCCCATATGAGTGCTAGGTCCTCCTGGTAGATGGAGAGTGGTGAAGGAATCCATGGAGGAAACCATGTGGCTGGATGCTCCAGAATCTATCAAGTAAGCCTTCAACGGAGTGAGGCATTCTTTCAAAGCAAGGAACCTCTCATATTATTTAGTCTAATATCTAGCATCAGAAATCTCTACACCTTGTGGAAGGGAAATATTGTTCTGCTCAAGGAGTGTTGTCAGCTGGTCAAGGGTCTTCTTTAGGCACTGGCTTTCTGGATGAAAGCCTCTCCGACAATAAGGAAACTTGGTATTTTCAAAATTTTTCTTTCTCTTGGAGCCCGAAGCTCCTTCGGAATAATTTTGACTCTCTTTTGGATTCGAATCATATGCTTTAGTCTCCTTCCCCTTGTGCTTCCCTTTAGCTTGTGCATTGGTAGAGCCCGACATTAGAAGAGATTGGTTCATGGAAGTTTGGAGGACTCCGATTTAAACCAACTTTTCCTACTTATGTATTGAAGACTCGAGAAAGCCATCAAGTGAAGGCATATTCCAATTAGGGATGGAAGCTCTTCTAGAACGGAAGGTAGAAACAAATACAGAATACTTAGAACCAATTTTGCTGAGCACAGAGAGCACAAGTTTCTCATCCTTCCTCTCTATTCCGCATTGCTTACATTGTAGTGCTAGAGACTTAAATTTTGTAAACAATTGTTGGATAGTTTCGAAACTGTTGGGATGCAATGCTATTAGCTCATTCTCCAAGATGTGCCCCCGAAGCTCATATTGTTTTCCAAACAATAATTCCAGCTTCTCCCAAGATTCTTTAGGAATCTTCAATCCTTCAAGATGAAAGAGGAGATCCCTAGAGATGTGAGTACAAAGTAAGCCAAATGCTTCATCCAACCGGTTCAAGATTATTTTTCTCAGCAGGATGATGAGGTTTTGTATCTCTGTCCATAGTCATCCTACACAGGACAAGCTTGTGCAAGAAGACCTGCATATATTCCCTCCAATCAATATAGTTGAAGGGTGTAAGGATTTGGGGTAAGAAATCTTGAGAATCCATCAATTCTCCTTCTGAACAGTCAATTTCTTCAATTGAGATACGTAGCACATGTAAGAAAACACTGCAAAATAAAAAAACAATTCACACTATGTCGTAATCAAGCCTTCCATATCGACATGTACACTTTCAAGGGTTTGTCACACCCTGAGAGACTTCTCTGAACGAATCCATAGTTAGCAATGCACACTTTGCGGTACTTATGTGGAAACCCAACTGCTTCTGGTGTACAATGGAGATTGGACAGACTTGTTGTATGCCTGAGTAGACTCTGATACCATGTTTGAATTATTGTTCAATTGATCTTCTGGGAATGAGTGAAATTTAATTGTGTTATTATGCAGTGTAATGGAATGAAAAATACACACTGAAGAAGAAAAATTTCACAGGAAACAGATAAGTATTGCTCAGTATAATTACAGTATAAAATTCATTAATTCCAGAAGTATACATGAATGTTACACAAAGGATAATTTGAATCATGTGGATATGATTCGAATCTACCAACTCAAGATTGACTCACTGGATAACTAGCAGTGTCTAAATCACTGCGTAGGCCACTAGTCTAACTCAAGATGTCTAAATTAGTCTCTCAATTAGTTATAATTAGTTAAACCAGTTAAACTGATGTGGTAGGTGAGAATTAGCCGATATTATACACCTACCCACATGAATCAATGAAATATTGGAACTAATTGAATTGAAGGACATTTAACTGAATGTAACTGGAGCATAACTTAACTTGACTAGTTACCAACTACCAACAACTGAAGGAGTTTGGTGGTTGTACTCTCAGTGGATCCTAAATTATAGGTATTGGTATCAAAGGAACATAAACTAATGCATGAAGGTGTAGTCAGTTGCAGTTAACCTCTCATATGTGTTCCCCACACTCTAGTGACTAGAACTAGTGGACCCATTAGCCTAAGTGGACCCAACGGTACTAGTGGACCTGTTGAGGCCTGGAAATTCGTAGGCGGCAACAGTAAAGGATTCTCCCCAATCAATGTTCCCAACTAGCTTTTTGACTGTTTGGATTAGGGAATCCGTCCAGTTTGCGGTCCGGCTACTGTAGGTTAAGGTAACAAAACAAAGGGTTTACCGGTTGCGGCCCGGTCCACCGAGTTTTTGTATTTTTGACTTAATGTATGCAATGCGAATGCCTAACTAACAATGCAGGGTGATACAGATGTAAGGAACTGCACAATGTGCTGCGTAGGTTCTTACCTCTCATCTTAGGTTCACAAACACCTAAATCACATATGCAGCCATCAAGCAAATCAATTAACTAACTAATTACCTATCTATCTATCTATCTATCCCTGGGGAGCCAACTTGTAATTAATATATGAGTAATGTGGATGTGCACACATGATAAAAGAAATTACAGACAGCTGACATTTACTTTTATAGGCATGAACAATGAGAGATATTTCAACAACCAGATAGCTAATTATTTATGATCAGCATACATTACTCATGGTGGTTATTTCATAAAATAAATCAGAAATCATTTAAACAAAGACATAGGTCGTAAAGTTAGAACGATCTCACGATTCATGGATATAATGCTAAAAAACAAAATAGTTCATCTTCCGACTATCCATGGCAAAACATTTGAAACCCCACCGATCTTCTTTCAACAGGCAAACTGTAATTTTTTATTGCAAAAGGAAGTAGTTCTTCTTACAATATCTCATCACCAGTCTTACTGGGGAAAAAAGCCCCTTTTCTCTCTACACTTCCTAATTTTATACAAAAAGGTAAAATGGTTGGGCTGCCCAAAGTGACCTTTGGGCTTCCCAACCTTTAGTATTCCCAATGCCTCACTTCTCAAAAAGATTTTGCAGAATTATTAAATTATTACAAAGTTGACCGGTCCTTTATGAGGAGGGTCCTGCCTGGCTATCTAAGAAATTTTTCCACGCTCCTGCTTCAGCAGCAATGCCTTCAAATGCCCAGGGCTCCAGGAACTGAATGTTGATTTCAAACTTTTCAACTTGGTTCCTGATGGCCTCGATCCTTGCTGGGCTCAACCGAAGCTGATCTTCTAGAAATTGAGTTTTGGCCTCTACATCTTGATATCTTTTTTGCAATATTTCCACAAAGGCCTCATGGTCCGAGAACTCCTCAAGCCTATGCTCAGCCTTTGTTTGACATCGGTTGTATGTATTCAGGAGCCTTCTGAAATATTCTGAGCATGCTCCCTGCGTCTTTTTTATAGCCTTCTTGAATTCTTCTGCAGTACTGATGGCAAACTCTACTAGGTTGTGATCTCTCTTGAGGGCTTGATGGTCTTTCGTTGGTAGCCCTTCTGGAGTCTCGACATCATCTTCAGGCCTCGCCATTCTAGCACTTAAGACCTCAAGAACATCCTGAGATCGATCAACGAAGTATGAGGAAGTTTCCATGATCTCTTCTAGCCTGCTGTCAATCTGAAGGACTTTGCACCTTTCTTCTTCCAGAGTGGTCTGCAGCTGCAACATTTTAGCCTTCTGAGCCAAGATATGGTCCTTGAAAGACTGCAGATTTCATTGATGTTCCTTTGCTGCCTCCAGATCAGCGGTCAGAGAGGCAAGCTGCTCTTGATGTTGCTTTGTCAGTCCCTGGGAATGCAAATCATTGGCCTGCTCAAGGATCTTCATCTATTATTCTAGGTCCTCCACCTTTTGTAGCAATTGTTCCTTCTCATTCTTGAACTCTTGTTTTTTTTCTTGCACTTGCTCAAGGTGTTCTTGTGTAGTCTCCTGAGCGTGCCTTTCTTCATGTAGGGCCTGCAATTCAGCTTCAGTAGTCCTCATATCCCTCTGTAAGTGCTGAAATTTCTGCTTTAACTTATTTCCCTCCTCTCTCTCTCTCTTCAGGGTATCCTTCAGCTGCTCAGAAGATTTCTTGTATGAATCTAGTTTAGTCATCACCTTGTCTATGTTATCCTCTGAAGCATGTAGTATTGCAGTTCCAGCCCTTATGGTAAGTCTTGGATCCACGTCTGTCCCTATCATAACAGCAGTATCTGTTATCATTGTGCCAGCCATTCCTTCTGATTCTACCTTTCTTTCTGCCTTCTTCATTATTCTCTTGGTATCCCTATCATAATACACTGTATTGAAATCATGGATTTCCTTGCCCTTTTCCTGGACAAAAGGAGCTATTCTGAGCGAAGGGACCACAAGAGTGTCGGCAACAGGCACTTGTGGATCCTGGACCTCTGGATTTTCTGTCTCTTGGGTCTGCCCCTCAGTAGCTGATTGTCCTGTCTCTGTCAGCTTTTGACCCTCTGCTTCCTGCCTTCTCATTTCCTCATCTAGCTTCCTCTTCGCTTCTTCAGCTGCTTTCCTAGCTACTTCTTCAGCCTCTTTGGCTGCTTCTTGTGCCTTCTCAGCTGCTTCTTGGGCAGCTTTTCTTTTTTCTTCTTCTTCACTATGAAGCCATCCTGCAGCTTCCTTTGCTAGCTTCTAGGCCTCCTCCTGTCTCCTTTTGGCCTCTTCCTCAACTCTGGCTTGCTCAGATTTGGCTCGCTCAGCCCCTTTTCCACCTTTAGTGGTGATCTTTGGCTTGAATCTTCTTCTTAGAGCTATCAAGTTAGGGGAACTTCGGAAGACAGATTCTTCCTTATCGAAGTGATGAGTATACTCAAAGTGAACCTTATGTTCTTTGCAATGCTCCACAACCTTACCTTGGGAATCACTCCTCTGGAATGGCATCCTGCCAAAATGGAATTTCTCTAATTATGCTACAAATTCATCAGCCTGTTTCACTTAAGCAAATCTACAGCTTCCTAGTTTGAATGGTAAAGAGGGGTAAGCGGTCTTCTTGTGTTCAAACATGAATTTTCCTATTCCATCGATGAAAACTTGCCTGACCACCTCCTTATGGAAAATATAGTCGGTTGCGTATTTTGGCAGCAAGGAAGGGGATTTTGAGCCACCAAACATTCTAAAATACATGCCATTTTCTATCAAGTAATAGTCTACGTATTCTTCTATTACTTTCATGGCCCCCTCCGACAAGCAGTCACATTCCTTCAGAAAAATGAGGGTGTGCAATGGCATAATGAACTGTTCGCATACTTCTCTATAGTGGTTGTGGTAAACACATGCCCACAAAGGTTTGTAAGCCATGTAGATAGGCATTCTCTCCCTGTCCCAGATGCATCTGAGACCCGGGAAGGGCTTATGACACAATATGCAGTCTATAAGTATCGAGCTCATGTAAAACTCAGACTTTTTTCGGGTCTCTCCCCCTTGGGCTGCGGCCAAGCAAGCAGACAGACTGTTTGAAACCAGGCTAGGCCAGTTGAAGATTGTCCCATCGGTGGCCACGTGAAAGATGAGAGGTATCCATTCCAGCTTGAACAACCTTCCATGAGCTCTTCCAAATATTCTGTTGACCATCAAGGCTATGAATCTATATGGAGCCCTTAGACACGCTGTATCATACTCATTTGTTGCTCTGGGCCTGAAAAGTTTCCCTGTTAGCATCATTATTTTAATGGTTTCTATCAGGTCCATTTTAATGTTACTCAACCAGTCATCAGACACGAACACTTCGGACTCCGGCAGATGGTAGGCCAAGGCTACATAACCTGGGATATACACAGCATAACCTTGATCATTAACATCCTTCAGAATCATTGTTGAGACATCCACCCGAGGCAGAATCCATCCTATGACTTCCGATCATG
>LPNX010197810.1:52266-70720 GCA_001517045.1 Pseudotsuga menziesii | reverse complement strand
TCCATATGCAAAGCGCCATTTTCATGTGTTTAATGTGGTGGATCAGAGAACCCAATGCATGCATGCACAATCCAAAAATGCCCTGACTATCAGAACTACTGGACTAGTGTGCAGTATACGATGACCCTATCTATACCTAGCATGAAGCAAACTCAGTCTTGTGTAATAAAGCTGCAGAATACTAACTTTATAAACCATACTTGAGCCATTACTAAATCTACACTACTATGCAATATGTCGTTTCTCCCATGAAAACAATTGATAAAGCAACTGCATGTTCATCAAATGCACGGTGCAGCATTCAGCTATTGTTCTATTGCATAGCAAACATAGAGAAGGGTTGAGTGCATAGAGCTCGTGTTAGTCGCCGATGTTTCCGACATCAAACAAAGCCTTAGCAGGGATAACATCGACACTGACTTATGCTGCTTACGGAAGATAATTACATTAACTCGACTATATGCTGTGGGTATTACTGAAATTTTGCTGAGAATGGTGCTTTGACTAGGGCAAAAATCCATGAGATCCCCATTGAACGAAATAAAACAACGCCTATCCCTTTAAACCAGCTAGGGTTTCAGGTGACTGAGCAGAAAAGGGCCGCACGAGTTTGCAAGGGAAACTATATGCGACGGCAATGATGCATATGCCCACGCGCTCATGGCTACCAATTATAAACCATAGCAAATCCCTTCTGACTGGCTAGGTGCAAAAATATGATATACAGAATAGAGCGGCAAAACAAAAATTCGAGGATGCGGGTAAAGTGGAGGTTACAACCACGAAGAGAAACCACAGGTATTGCAGAAAACGCCTATACCATCCCCCCTTTCTGACACAATCATCACTATCTGGGGAAGCTTGGTGCAGACGGTGTAACAACCGTCTACACCAAACCCCCATCTCTATATGCGGTATTTACAAGCAAGGCCGTGACCTAAATAATTTCTCCGTGAGTTAAAAAAAAAACCCCTGCTGACAGTCAAAAATAACCCTCCCCTTACTTATATAGGCTTGGAACCGGCAAACCGCTAGGTGAAAACTACCGCAACCACAAATGTCCATACAAACTTTATTGAATTCTTCAAAGGAACAAGAGATGATGCAAAGAACCTACCGGACACGGGCGCACAGCTGACATGGAGAAAACCGCTGAGCACGGTGAAGACACCTGGACTGAAAGTACTGCAACGGCGAAATGGGCGAGCGCAACAGATAACGACAGAGCGCACTAATCGACAATGATGAAATGATAAACAAACCTCGTGAGTCGTTCATATATATACAAAAATACGCACGTGTGACATAACATATCGGACGAGGAGTCATTCTAAGTCGGACGGTGAGAATGAGGAACCTTCCGCAACGACGGAAGGCCCTAACATTGATCCATCTGCAATGGTGGGCGAGACGGGAGAACTCCACGATCGGACGTCGGAGGAAACTTGAATCGGCAGTCGAGAGCTTGAATCTTTCCGCAACGGTGGAAGATAAAATAATAAAAGTCTTCGCTCCAGTTACACGCGTCGGCTGTCGGAAGGATCTCAAGTCGGAGGACGAAAGTCCAAATCCCTCCGCAATGGGGACAATTAACGCGGTAAAAGGTTTCGACTTAAAACTTGAAACCAATCGAAAACACATAAGTCGGAAGAAAAACCAGAAGTCATAATCAAAATCCCATCCACAACGGCGGGATAAAAGATCAAAGGGGCATCCGATGCCCAAACAAAAAACGCCTGCCGCAAAAAACAAACGGGTCGGCAATTGGAAGGTTTCGTCTTCTCGAAAACCCAAACTTATCCGTAACTGCGGAGGGCCATAGATTAGATTCACCCGCAACGGTGGAAAATTAAAACCAAATAACCTCCGATTCCAGCAAGCTTCAAATACATTCAAAGGCAACGATCCAGTAGTTTTCCAAAGGCTTTCCAAATGCATCAATTAAATCAAATAGTGGAGCAACCCAGGTATCAAAAACAAATGCTCTGAGAGATCAATGAAACAAAATAGGGAGGAAAATCAAGCTAATCCAAAAGAAAAGGGGGATCCTAAATTTTTTTAGAATTTTGGGAAATTGTCGTAGCTACAACAATTGGCGACTACCTGGTGAACTCCAGATCTCTGAAATAACTCTTCCCCAGCTTAAGACTGTCTGGATTCCAATGAAGGCTTCTAGATGTCTGCATTCCTAAGCAAGCCAAATTATGCATAAATTACTTAAAAGAAGTCTATTCTTTTGGGAGAAGGTAACATCAGAAGTGTTTCAGGTCTGAATAACTCTTTTGAGGCCAAATAAATGAGGTTTATTTTAGCTGCCCTTTGGTAGTTACAACTTAGACACCACATGATTGTAACAGAGGGTCACATTATTATCCTTCTGTTCCTTATTCCCACGCCAACTGCACTTTTGTGCCTTTTGAACCTTAGTTCTTTTGATATGAATCCTCCTTCAGGCCTTTCCTTACTAAATTTTCATTCAGGATCCTCTAACCCATAGTGTCCTTTTGTGTGAACAGTGTATTTCATATTTTAGTTCATAGACGGAGAGGATCTCGTGTCCATCTAGTACTTTTATGCTTTGATATTAAGGCTTTTTCAAGCTCTGCTTTGATATGTCTTGTTTCTTTCAGGAGTCTTGACTCTTAATAGCTTTTATCCTTTTCTTAATTTATGGCATGGGATCATTTATATATGATATACTATTTCACTCAGCTTCCTTTCCGAGGGTCTTTTGCTGTCCCTCCCTTGGGTATTTAAGATGTGAAATGGATGGAGCCTCGAAATAGTACCTCAGACCCTTTTCACCTCTGAGTTATTTACAGGGGTTAAGTAAGACTTCAATAAATGCACTGTCAATTAGGAATATGGTTACTAGAAGACATCCTATACTTTAAAGCGCAGTCTTTCGCTAAGGATTTTAGTTCATACAGAACCCTGATGTTTCCATTGCAACCAAAAGTTTGCCTCTTATTCAAAACCAAAAGGAGAACTAGCAAAGCTATAAAGAAAACAGTAGCATAGCAAGTAATCAAAGAAAGAAAAACATCAAAACACTACAGTAGGAAAACAACACCTAGTATAAACAAAACAATATATTTATGTACAATAAGAGAAAGAAATAAAAAATTGCTCACTCCAGCAAATCTTTAAAACTAGAGAGCTAAGGAATGAGCTGGATTTTAGATATGAGTGATCTAACCATAGTCTAACTGTGCTGTTATTGAAATGGAACCCATGTCTAATATTCTCCAGTTATCACGCTCAGCCTGAGGGAGTTGAAGGAGCTCAGGCCGAGTTCCCATCATAGAACTGGCCCAGAGTCCACCAAGCAGTTATGCACATTATAATTCGATATCTCTAGAGTCAAAAGAAAAGGTGGGCTGTCAAGGTTTTCTTTCCAACCTGGTTCTTGGTATTCTTCTCCTAGCTGGTTTTGAGTAGGTATATCCTTTTTCAGCTCTTTAGTTTCATCGAAGTTTTACTCACTAACACCTGTTTGTTGCTCTAGAGGTTTGACAATCTCAATGATTGGCTCTGTCCTCTGGTTGAGGGTATTGTTCTTAGGCGTTTTTCCTTCGTCCAGTCTCTCAACATTTTCCTGCAAACTGTTAATTTGAGAAGTTATTGCATTGCCTTGGGATATGACACCCATGTCCTTCATGGTTGTAGATGTGCATTCGGGATTAGAAGTATCATCTTCAGTGTCAAACAGTGAAATACCACTCCATGAGAACATAGTATCATCCTCTAGTTTTCTTCTGATCTGTTTCTCCTTTTCTTCCTTGCCACTATCCTGAGTCAGTTTAGGATTCACCAACTTGTTCATCACCAATGTCATTGAATGTAACCATTGAGGACACTTCTTCTCAGAGTGGGGTTGTTGGTGAAAGGTATAGAAATTGTCCCCTCCTACTTATGTTATGTTTATTGATGCTGAATTGGGAGGAAGAGCTTGCCATTGGTTGTTATTCTCTCTTTTCAGATAGTGGGGCTTATCGGTTTTCTGAATGTCCCTTTCCTTTTCCAGGTCTATTATTCGGTTGGACAGTTTTGTAAGCATTTTCATCATTCCTTGGTAATCATGTGATTGATCTTTTCTAGGTTTAGACCACAATGGGCTTCTTCTAGCAGTATTCTTGTCTTTAGATGGCTCGGGATAATCTTCTACACTCTCACTCTCAGCCTCTACTTTTTCAGCCTCTTCATAAGTCTCTACCGGTGTAGGCTTGACTTTCATCTTGGCAAACATGGCCAGCTCAGGCCCTAGGGCTGAAGTGTAATACTCAATCAAAACCTTATCTAAAGGTCTGTCAACTGCGGAAAATTTTTTTAGGTACAGTGAAAATCTCTGAGTGAAACTATGTACCTTTTCATTCTTCTCTTTTCTTAACCGACCAAGACCTTTCATCAATGAGGCGTGTGTTTTTTGAGTTGTGTATTTACTTCTAAAAACTCTCTCAAAAGTGTCCCAATCAGGAATGGAATTGGCAGGTAGACCAAAATACCAATATGCAGCTGCTCCTTTCATAGTGTGCGGGAACAGTCTGCAGACTACATCTTCATACTCCCCAGCCCTTAACCCTTCTAATGCTAGGTATAAGCTCTGAAGGTGATAATCTACAGCAATCCCTTCCTCAAGGTCAAACTTGGGAAAGATCTTGTCAAAGGCTAGGGGTAGGTTATGCAAGGGAGGCGTTAGGTTTAGAGGTGACCTAGCTCTCCATGCTGGCAGAGGGTTGGGTTGATTACCAGCCATGAGTAAAAACGACCGAATAAGATGCTGGGCAAAACAGTCCTTCAAGGATAGCACCAGAATCTATAAATACTTGGGTTAGGTTGAGAATTTCAAACATCTGCTGGTAGGGTAGTCTCGGGAAATTAAGTTCCACGGCCAGCCATCTACTGGCGGCCCTCCTTCTAGTGCCAATAACTATTGAGGCATGGAAATTCGCAGGTGGCAACAGTAAAGGATTCTCCCCAATCAACGTTCCCAACTAGCTTGTTGACTGTTTGGAGTAGGGAATCCGTCTGGTTTGCGGTCCGACTACCGTAGGTTAAGGTAACAAAACAAAGGGTTTACCGGTTACGGCCCGGTACACCGAGTTTTTGTATTTTTGACTTAATGTATGCAATGCGAATGCCTAACTAACAATGCAGGGTGATACAGATGTAAGGAACTACACAATGTGCTGCGCGGGTTCTTACCTCTCGTCTTAGGTTCACAAACACCTAAATCACATATGCAGCCATGAAGCAAATCAATTAACTAACTAATTACCTATCTATCTATCTATCTATCCCCTGGGAGCCAACTTGTAATTAATATATGAGTAATGTGGATGTGGACACATGATAAAAGCAATTACAGATAGCTGACATTTACTTTTATAGGCATGAACAATGAGAGATATTTCAACAACCAGATAGCTAATTATTTATGATCAGCATACATTACTCATGGTGGTTATTTCATAAAATAAATCAGAAATCATTTAAACAAAGACATAGGTCGTAAAGTTAGAATGATCTCACGATTCATGGATATAATGCTGAAAAACAAAATAGTTCATCTTCCGACTATCCATGGCAAAACATTTGAAACCCCACCGATCTTCTTTCAATAGGAAAACTGTAATTTTTTATTGCAAAAGGAAGTAGTTCTTCTTACAATATCTCATCACCAGTCTTACTGGGGAAAAAAGCCCCTTTTCTCTCTACGCTTCCTACTTTTATGCAAAAAGGTAAAATGGTTGGGCTTCCCAAAGTGACCTTTGGGCTTCCCAACCTTTAGTATTCCCAATGCCTCACTTCTAAAAAAGCTTTTGCAGAATTATTAAATTATTACAAAGTTAACCGGTCCTCATACAAAGTTGACCGGTCCTTTATGAGGAGGGTCCCGCATGGCTATCTAAGAACTTTTTCCATGCTGTTGCTTCAGCAGCAATGCGTTCAAATGCGCAGGGCTCCAGGAACTGAATGTTGATTTCAAACTTTTCAACTTGGTTCTTCATGGCCTCGATCCTTGTTGGGATCAATCGAAGCTAATCTTCTAGAAATTTCATGCTAACGGCTGAGTATCCTACCTCGTTCTTCAGCACTAGGTCATCAATGGTTCTAATCTGTTGAGTTCTAGCCTCTACATCTTTATATCTTTTCTGCAATATTTCCACAAAGGCCTCATGGTCCAGGAACTCCTCAAGCCTATGCTCAGCCTCTGTTTGACATCGGTTGTATGTATTCAGGAGCCTTCTGAAATATTCTGAGAATGCTCCCTGCGTCTTTTTTACAGCCTTCTTGAAGTCTTCTGCAATACTAATGGAAAACTCTACTAGGTTGTGATCTCTCTTGAGGGCTTGATGGTCTTTCACTGGTAGCCCTTCTGGAGTCTCGGCATCATCTTTCGGCCTTGCCATTCTGGCACTTAAGACCTCAAGAACATCCTGAGATCGATCAATAAAGTATTAGGAAGTTTCCATGATCTCTTCTAGCCTGCTGTCAATCTGAAGGACTTTGCACCTTTCTTCTTCCAGAGTGGTCTGTAGCTGTAGCATTTTAGCCTTCTACGCCAGGATATGGTCCTTGAAAGGCTGCAGATTCCCTTCCTGTTCCTTTGCTGCCTCCAGATCAGCGGTCAGAGAGGCAAGCTGCTCTTGATGTTGCTTTGTCAGTCCCTGGGAATGCAAATCATTGGCCTGCTCAAGGATCTTCATCTGTTCTTCTAGGTCCTCCACCTTTCGGAGCAACTGTTCCGTCTCCTTCTTCAACTCTTGTTTTTCTACTTGCACTTGCTCAAGGTGTTCTTGTGTAGTCTCCTGAGCGTGCCTTTCTTCATGTAGGGCCTGCAATTCAGCTTCAGCAGTCCTCATATCCCTCTGTAAGTGCTCAAATTTCCGCTTTAACTTATTTCCCTCCTCTCTCTCTCTCTCTTTAGGGTATCCTTCAGCTGCTCAGAATATTTCTTGTATGACTCCAGTTTAGTCATCACCTTGTTTATGTTATCCTCTGAAGCATGTAGTATTGCAGTTCCGGCCCTTATGGTAAGTCTTGGATCCACGTCTGTCCCTATCATAACAGCAGTATCTGTTATCATTGTGCCAGCCATCCTTCTGATTCTACCTTTCTTTTTGTCCTCTTCATTATTCTCTTGGTATCGCTATCATAATACACCGTATTGAAATCAGGGATTTCCTTGCCCTTTTCAAGGACAAAAGGAACTATTCTGAGTGAAGGGACCACAAGAGTGTCGGCAGCAGGCACTTGTGGATCCTGGACCTCTGGATTTTCTGTCTCTTAGGGATGGCCCTCAGTAGCTGATTATCCTGTCTCTGTCAGCTTTTGACCCTCTGCTTCCTGCCTTCTCATTTCCTCATCTAGCTTCCTCTTCGCTTCTTCAGCTGCTTTCCTAGCTACTTCTTCAGCCTCTTTGGCTACTTCTTGTGCCTTCTCAGCTGCTTCTTGTGCAGCTTTTCTTTTTTCTTCTTCTTTGCTATGAAGCCATCCTGCAGCTTCCTATGCTGGTTTCTGGGCCTCCTCCTGTCTGATTTTGGCCTCTTCCTCAGCTCTGGCTTGCTCAGCTTTGGCTTGCTCAGCCCCTTTTCCACCTTTAGTGGTGATCTTTGGCTTGAATCTTCTTCTTAGAGCTGTCAAGTTAGGGGCACTTCGAAAGAAATATTCTTCCTTATCGAAGTGATGAGTATACTCAAAGTGAACCTTATGTTCTTTGCAATGCTCCACAACCTTACCTTGGGAATCACTCCTCTAGAATGGCATCCTGCCAAAATGGAATTTCTCTAATTCTGCTACAAATTCATCAGCCTGTTTCACTTTAGCAAATCTGCAGCTTCCTAGTTTGAATGGCAAAGGGGGGTAAGCGGTCTTCTTGTGTTCAAACATGAATTTGCCTATTCCATTGATGAAAACTTGCCTGACCCCCTCCCTATGGACAATATAGTCGGTTGCATATTTTGGCAGCAGGGAAGGGGCTTTTGAGCCACCAAACATTCTGAAATACATGCCATTTTCTGTCAAGTAATAGTCTGTGTATTCTTCTATTACTTTCATGGCCCCCTCCGACAAGCAATCACATTCCTTCAGAAAAATGAGGGTGTGCAATGGCATAATGAACTATTTGCAGACTTCTCTATAGTGGTTGTGGTAAACATGTGCCCACAAAGGTTTGTAAGCCGCGTAGATAGGCATTCTCTCCCTGTCCCAGATGCATCTAAGACCCGGGAAGGGCTTATGACACAATATGCAGTCTATAAGTATCGAGCTCATGTAAAACTCATACTTTTTTTGGGTCTCTCCCCCCTGGGTTGTGGCCAAGCAAGCAGACAGACTGTTTGAAACCAAGCTGGGCTAGTTGAAGATTGTCCCATCGGTGGCCACATGAAAGATGAGAGGTATCCATTCCAGCTTGAACAACCTGCCATGAGCTCTTCCAAATATTCTTTTGAGCAACAAGGCTATGAATCTGTATGGAGCCCTTAGAGTCGCTATATCATACTCATCCGTTGCTTTGGGCCTAAAAATTTTCCCTGTTAGCATCATTCTTTTCATGGTTTCTATCAGGTCCATTTTCATGGTTTCGGGCTCCGGCAGATGGTAGGCCAAGGCTACATAACCAAGGCTGTATGCAGCATAACCTTGATCATTAACATCCTTCAAAATCATTGTTGAGACATCCTCCCTAGGCAGAATCCATCCTATGACTTTCGAGCATGGGAAGAGTTCCGGCCTAGTGGCGACCTTCATGAGTGTCGACCTTTCGATGTTGGCATAGATGGGTTCCTCTTCCAGTTCCATATCAGGCACATCTCTTCTGGTGATGAGTCTATAGACATCCCCCCACTGATATTCGGGTTCAACACCAGAGACACATTGAGTGTCTCCATATATATATTCAGTCTTTGTTTCAGCTTCTGCTTGTGGCACTTCTTCCACCACTGGGGCCTTTTTCTTTTGTCTTTTGGACATGGTGGGCTCGACTTCTTCCTGCCATATATAACATTGTAATATTGAGGCATCCAAGGTGCATACATTTAAATGACAGAGTGCAACACTTTATTTTATATGGGTATATCATGGTAGCAACTAGTTGATGAAACTAAGATATAAATTTGCATAACTTGACTGTCCAAATGCACCCTACTTAGAGTTCTTATCTATATCTTAGTATGAGGCAAAACATTTCTGTATGGTATTAAAACATCCCATCAACCATCTGCAATAAAATTACATCCATATGCAAAGCGCCATTTTCATGTGTTTAATGTGGTAGCAAGTAGAGAACCCAATGCATGCATGCACAATCCAAAAATGCCCTGACTATCAGAACTACTAGACTAGTGTGCAGTATTCCATGACCCTATCTATACCTAGCATGAAGAAAACTCAGTCTTGTGTAATAAAGCTGCATAATACTAACTTTATCAACCATACTTGAGCCATTACTAAATCTACACTACTATCCAATATGCCGTTTCTCCCATGAAAACAATTCATGAAGCAACTGCATGTTCATCAAATGCACGGTGCGGCATTCAGCTATTGTTATATTGCATAGAAAACATAGAGAAGGGTTGAGTGCATGGAGCTCGTGTTAGTCACCGGTGTTTCCGACATCAAACAAAGCCTTAGCAGGGATAACATCGACAATGACTTATCGTGCTTGCGGAAGATAATTACATTAACTCGACTATATGCTACGGGTATTACTGTCATTTTACTGAGAATGGTGCTCTGAATAGGGCAACAATCCATGAGATCCCCGTTGAACGAAATAAAACAACGCCTATCCCTTTAAACCAGCTAGGGTTTCAGGTGACTGAGCAGAAAAGGGCCGTGCGAGTTTGCAAGGGAAACTATATAAGATGGTAATGATGCATATGCCCACACGCTCATGGCTACCAATTATAAACCGTAGCGGATCCCTTCTGACCGGCTAGGTGCCAAAATACGATATACAGAACAGAGTGTTAAAACAAAAATTCGAGGATGCGGGTAAAGTGGAGGTTACAGCCACGAAGAGAAACCACAGGTATTGCAAAAAATGCCTATACCATCCCCCCTTTCTGACACAATCATCATTATCTGGGGAAGCTTGGTGTAGACGGCGTAACAGCCATCTGCACCAAACCCCCATCTCTATACGCGGGGTTTACAAGCAAGGCCGCGACCTAAATAATTTCTCCGTGAGTTAAAAAAAACCCCTTGCTGACAGTCAAAAATAACCCTCCCCTTACTTATATAGGCTTGGAACCAGCAAACTGCTAGGTGAAAACTACCGCAACCACAAATGTCCATATAAACTTTACCGAATGCTTTAAAGGAACATGAGATGATGCAAAGAACCTACCGGACACGGGCGCACAGCCGACGTGGAGAAAACCGCCGAGCACGATGAAGACACTTGGACCGAAAGTACTGCAATGGCGAAACGGGCGAGCGCGACAGATAACAGCAGAGCGCACTAATCGACAATGATGAAAGGATAAACAAACGCCATGACCAGTTCATATATATACAAAAATACACACGTGCGACATAACATATCGGACGGGGGGTCGTTCTAAGTCAGACGGTGAGAATGAGGAACCTTCCGCAACGGCGGAAGGCCCTAACGTTGATCCATCCACAATGGTGGGCGAGATGGGAGAACTCCACGATCGGACGTCGAAGGAAACTTGAATCGGCAGTCGAGAGCTTGAAGCTTTCCGCAACGGCGGAAGATAAAATCCTAAAAGTCTTCACTCCGGTTACACGCGTCGGCCGTCGGAAGGATCTCAAGTCAGAGGACGAAAGTACAAATCCCTTCGCAACGGGGACAATTAACGCGGTAAAAGGTTTTGACTTAAAACTTGAAAACAGTTGAAAACACATAAGTCAGAAGAAAAACTGGAAGTCATAATCAAAATCCCATCCGCAATGGTGGGATAAAAGATCAAAGGGGCGTCCGATGCCCAACAAAAAATGCCTGCCACAAAAAACAAACGGGTCGGCAATCGGAAGGTTTCGTCTTCTCAAAAACCCAAATTTATCCGCAACTGCGGAGGGCCACAAATTAGATTCACCCGCAACGGTGGAAAATTAAAACCAAATAACCTTCGATTCCAGCAAGCTTCAAATACGTTCAATGACAACAATCCAACAAGTTTCCAAAGGCTTTCCAAATGCATCAATTAAATCAAATAGTGGAGCAACCCAGGTATCAAAAACAAATGCTATGAGAGATCAATGAAACAAAATAGGGAGGAAAATCAAGCTAATCCAAAACAAAAGGGAGATCCTAAATTTTTTTAGAATTTTGGGAAATTGTCGCAGCTGCAAGAATTGGCGACTACCTGGTGAACTCCAGATCTCTAAAATAACTCTTCCCCAGCTTAAGATTGTCTGGATGCCAATAAAGCCTTCTAGATGTCTGCATTCCTAAGCAAGCCAAATTATGCATAAATTACTTAAAAGAAGTCTATTCTTTCGGGAGAAGGTAACATCAGGAGTGTTTCAGGTCTGAATAACTCTTTTGAGGCCAAATAAATGAGGTTTATTTTACCTGCCCTTTGGTAGTTACAGCTTAGACACCACAGGATTGTAACAGAGTCACATTATTATCCTTTTGTTCCTTATTCCCACGCCAACTGCACTTTTGTGCCTTTTGAACCTTAGTTCTTTTGATATGAGTCCTCCTTCAGGCCTTTCCTTACTGAATTTTCATTCAGGATCCTCTATCCCATAGTGTCCTTTTGTGTGAATAGTGTATTTCATATTTTAGTTCACGGACGGAGAGGATCTCGTGGCCATCTAGTACTTTTATGCTTTGATATTAAGGCTTTTTCAAGCTCTGCTTTGATATGTCTTGTTTCTTTCAGGAGTCTTGACTCTTAATAGCTTTTAGCCTTTTCTTAATTTATGGCATGGGATCATTTATATATGATATACTGTTTCACTCAGCTTCCTTTCTGAGGGTCTTTTGCTGTCCCTCCCTTGGGTATTTAAGATGTGAAATGGATGGAGCCTCGAAATAGTACCTCAGACCCTTTTCACCTCTGAGTTATTTACAGGGGTAAGTAAGACTTCAATGAATGCACTGTCAGTTAGGAATACGGTTACTAGAAGACATCCTATACTTTAAAGCGCGGTCTTTTGCTAAGGATTTTAGTTAATACAGAACCCTGATGTTTCCATTGCAACCAAAAGTTTGCCTCTTATTCAAAACCAAAAGGAGAACTAGCAAAGATATAAAGAAAACAGCAGCATAGCAAGTAATAAAAGAAAGAAAAACATCAAAACACTAAAGCAGGAAAACAACACCTAGTATAAACAAAACAATTTATTTATGTACAATAAGAAAAAGAAACAAAAAATTGCTCACTCCAGCAAATCTTTAAAACTAGAGAGCTAAGGAATGAGCTGGATTTTAGATATGAGTGATCTAACCATAGTCTAACTGTGTTGTTATTGAAATGGAACCCATATCTAATATTCTGCAGTCATCACGCTCAGCCTGAGGGAGTTGAAGGAGCTCAGGCCGAGTGCCCATCATAGAATTGACCCTTTTTGATGAATGGTGTCCTAGCTTAAGCTCAGTCATATAGTTTCCTAGGATAGAATCAGCAGACTCATTGCCTTCTCCTAACTTAGTGATAGTATATTTCATGTATAGCTCTCTTAGAATTTTTATTGGATTTGGGGTGCCTTTGAGAGGCAACAGCAGATGAGACCAATCTGAAGCAAAATAACCTTTCAATCTGGCAGACCAATCACAATTGAGAATGAGCCCATATCCCCTTGGTATGTCAGCCACCATAATGTCAATAAATTGACATATCTTGTTGTTTGCAGCCAAACGAATGAGGATGTTCTTCATCTCTCCCACCACCTTGACACCTGTGCAATCTAATTGCGTTACTTCACGAGGTGTGGACTCTAGCTGTCCGTTAATCTTTTTACAAATCTCAAGGGGCATCACATTCACTTCTGCTCCAGAGTCCACCAAGCAGTTATGTACATTATAATTCGATATCTCTAGAGTCAAAAGAAAAGGTGGGCTGTCAAGGTTTTCTTTCCAACCTGGTTCTTGGTCTTCTTCTCCTAACTGGTTTTGAGTAGGTATATCGTTTGTCAACTCTTGAGTTTCATCGAAGTTTTCCTCACTAACACCTGTCTGTTTCTCTAGAGGTTTGACAATCTCAGTGATTGGCTCTATCCTCTGGTTGAGGGTATTGTTCTTAGGTGTTTTGCCTTCGTCCAGTCTCTCAACATTTTCCTGCAAACTGTTAATTTGAGAAGTTATTGCATTGCCTTGGGATATGACACCCATGTCCTTCGTGGTCGTAGATGTGCATTCAGGATTAGAAGTATCATCTTCAGTGTCAAACAGTGAAATACCACTCCATGAGAACATAGTATCATCCTCTGGTTTTCTTCTGATCTGTTTCTCCTTTTCTTCCTTGCCACTATCCTGAGTCAGTTTAGGATTCACCAACTTATTCATCACCAATGTCATTGAATGTAACCATTGAGGACACTTCTTCTCAGAGTGGGGTTGTTGGTGAAAGGTACAGAAATTGTCCCCTCCTACTTCTGTTATGTTTATTGATGCCGAATTGGGAGGAGGAGCTTGCAATTGGTTGTTATTCTCTCTTTTCGGATAGTGGGGCTTATCGGTTCTCTGAATTTCCCTTTCCTTTTCCAGGTCTATTATTCGGTTGGACAGTTTTGTAAGCATTTTCATCATTCCTTGGTAATCATCTGATTGATCTTTTCTAGGTTTAAACCACAATGGGCTTCTTCTAGCAGTATTCTTGTCTTCAGATGGCTCAGGATAATCTTCTACACTCTCACTCTCAGCCTCTACCTTTTCAACCTGTTCATAAGTCTCTACCAGTGTAGGCTTGACTTTCTTCTTGGGAAACATGGCCAGCTCAGGCCCTAGGGCTGAAGTGTAATACTCAATCAAAACCTTATCTGAAGGTCTGTCAACTGCGAAAAAAAATTTTAGGTACAGTGAAAATATCTGAGTGAAACTATGTACCTTTTCATTCTTCTCTTTTCTTAACTGACCAAGACCTTTCATCAATGAGGCGTGTGTTTTTTGAGTTGTGTATTTACTTCTAAAAACTCTCTCAAAAGTGTCCCAATTACGAATGGAATTGGCAGGTAGACCAAAATACCAAGATGCAGCTACTCCTTTCAGAGTGTGCGGGAACAGTCTGCAAACTACATCTTCATACTCCCCAGCCCTTAACCCTTCTAATGCTAGGTAGAAGCTCTGAAGGTGATCATCTACAGCAATCCCTTCCTCAGGGTCAAACTTGGGCAAGAGCTTGTCAAAGGCTAGGGGTAGGTTATGCAAGGGAGGCGTTAGGTTTAGAGGTGACCTAGCTCTCCATGCTGGCAGAGGGTTGGGTTGATTACCAGCCATGAGTAAAAACGACCGAATGAGATGCTGGGCAAAATAGTCCTTCAAGGATAGCACCAGAATCTGTAAATACTTGGGTTAGGTTGAGAATTTCAAACATCTACTGGTAGGGTAGTCTCAGGAAATTAAGTTCCACGGCCAGCCATCTACTGGCGGCCCTCCTTCTAGCGCCAAAAACTGTTGAGGACTGGAAATTCGCAGGCGGAAATAGTAAAGGATTCTCCCTAATCAACGTTCCCAACTAGCTCGTTGACTGTTTGGAGTAGGGAATCCGTTCGGTTTGCGGTTCGGCTACCGTAGGTTAAGGTAACAAAACAAAGGGTTTACCGGTTGCGTCCCGGTCCACCGAGTTTTTGTATTTTTGACTTAATGTATGCAATGCGAATGCCTAACTAACAAGGCAGGGTGATATAGATGTAAGGAATTGCACAATGTGCTGCGCAGGTTCTTACCTCTCGTCTTAGGTTCACAAACACCTAAATCACATATGCAGCCATCAAGCAAATCAATTAACTAACTAATTACCTATCTATCTATCTATCTATCCCCAGGGAGCCAACTTGTAATTAATATATGAGTAATGTGGATGTGCACACATGATAAAAGCAATTACAGATAGCTGACATTTACTTTTATAGGCATGAACAATGAGAGATATTTCAACAACCAGATAGATAATTATTTATGATCAGCATACATTACTCATGGTGGTTATTTCATAAAATAAATCAGAAATCATTTAAACAAAGACATAGGTCGTAAAGTTAGAACGATCTCACGATTCATGGATATAATGCTGAAAAAAAAAATAGTTCATCTTTCGACTATCCATGGAAAAACATTTGAAACCCCACCGATCTTCTTTCAACAGGCAAACTGTAATTTTTTATTGCAAAAGGAAGTAGTTCTTCTTACAATATCTCATCACCAGTCTTACTGGGGAAAAAAGCCCCTTTTCTCTCTATGCTTCCTACTTTTATACAAAAAGGTAAAATGGTTGGGCTGCCCAAAGTGACCTTTGGGCTTCCCAAACTTTAGTATTCCCAATGCCTCACTTCTCAAAAAGCTTTTGCAGAATTATTAAATTATTACAAAGTTGACCGGTCCTTTATGAGGAGGGTCCCGCGTGGCTATCTAAGAACTTTTTCCACGCTACTGCTTCAGCAGCAATGCCTTCAAATGCGCAGGGCTCCAGGAACTGAATGTTGATTTCAAACTTTTCAACTTGGTTCCTGATGGCCTCGATCCTTGCTGGGCTCAAACGAAGCTGATCTTCTAGAAATTGCATGCTAACGACTGCGTAGCCTACCTCGTTCTTCAGTACTAGGTCATCAATGGTTCTAATCTGTTGTGTTCTGGCCTCTGCAACTTGATATCTTTTCTGCAATATTTCCACAAAGGCCTCATGGTCCAGGAACTCCTCAACCCTATGCTCAGCCTCTGTTTGACATCGGTTGTACGTATTCAGGAGCCTTCTGAAATATTTTGAGCATGCTCCCTGCGTCTTTTTACAGCCTTCTTGAAGTCTTCTGTAGTACTGATGGCAAACTCTACTAGGTTGTGATCTCTCTTGAGGGCTTGATGGTCTTTCGCTGGTAGCCCTTCTGGAGTCTCAACATCATCTTCTGGCCTCACCATTCTGGCACTTAAGACCTCAAGAACATCCTGAGATTGATCAACGAAGTATGAGGATGTTTCCATGATCTCTTCTAGCCTGCTGTCAATCTGAAGGACTTTGCACCTTTCTTCTTCCAGAGTGATCTGCAGCTGCAGCATTTTAGCCTTCTGAGCCAGGATATGGTCCTTGAAAGGCTGCAGATTTCCTTCCTGTTCCTTTGCTGCCTCCAAATCAGTGTTCAGAGAGGCAAGCTGCTCTTGATGTTGCTTTGTCAGTCCCTGGGAATGCAAATCATTGGCCTGCTCAAGGATCTTCATCTGTTCTTCTAGGTCCTCCACCTTTCGTAGAAACTGTTCCTTCTCCTTCTTCAACTCTTGTTTTTCTGCTTGCACTTGCTCAAGGTGTTCTTGTGTAGTTTCCTGAGCGTGCCTTTCTTCATGTAGGGCCTGCAATTCAGCTTTAGCAGTCCTCATATCCCTCTGTAAGTGCTCAAATTTCCGCTTTAACTTATTTCCCTCCTCTCTCTCTCTCTTCGGGGTATCCTTCAGCTGCTCATAAGATTTCTTGTATGACTCCAGTTTAGTCATCACCTTGTCTATGTTATCCTCTGAAGCATGTAGTATTGTAGTTCTGGCCCTTATGGTAAGTCTTGGATCCACGTCTGTCCCTATCATAACAGCAGTATCTGTTATCATTGTGCCAGCCATTCCATCTGATTCTACCTTTCTTTCTGTCCTCTTCATTATTCTCTTGGTATCCCTATCATAATACACCGTATTGAAATCAGGGATTTCCTTGCCCTTTTCCTGGACAAAAGGAACTATTCTGAGCAAAGGGACCACAAGAGTGTCGGCAGCAGGCACTTGCGGATCCTGGACCTCTGGATTTTTTGTCTCTTGGGTCTGCCCCTCAGTAGCTGATTGTCCTGTCTCTATCAGCTTTTGACCCTCTGCTTCCTACCTTCTCATTTCCTCATCTAGCTTCCTCTTCGCTTCTTCAGCTGCTTTCCTAGCTACTTCTTCAGCCTCTTTGGCTGCTTCTTGTGCCTTCTCAGCTGCTTCTTGGGCAGCTTTTCTTTTTTCTTCTTCTTCATTATGAAGCAATCCTGCAGCTTCCTGTGCTAGCTTCTGGGCCTCCTCCTGTCTCCTTTTGGCCTCTTCCTCAGCTCTGGCTTGCTCAGCTTTGGCTCGCTCAGCCCCTTTTCCACCTTTAGTGGTGATCTTTGGCTTGAATCTTCTTCTTAGAGCTGTCAACTTTGGGGCACTTCGGAAGACAGATTCTTCCTTATCGAAGTGATGAGTATACTCAAAGTGAACCTTATGTTCTTTGCAATGCTCCACAACCTTACCTTGGGAATCACTCCTCTGGAATGGCATCCTGCCAAAATGGAATTTCTCTAATTCTGCTACAAATTCATCAGCTTGTTTCACTTTAGCAAATCTGTAGCTTCCTATTTTGAATGGAAAAGGGGGGTAAGCGGTCTTCTTGTGTTCAAACATGAATTTTCCTATTCCATCGATGAAAACTTGCCTAACCACCTCCTTATGGACAATATAGTCGGTTGCGTATTTTGGCAGCAGGGAAGGGGCTTTTGAGCCACCAAACATTCTGAAATACATGCCATTTTCTGTCAAGTAATAGTCTGTGTATTCTTCTATTACTTTCATGGCCCCCTCTGACAAGCAGTCACATTCCTTCAGAAAAATGAGGGTGTGCAATGGAATAATGAACTGTTTGCATACTTCTCTATAGTGGCTGTGGAAAACATGTGCCCACAAAGGTTTGTAAGCCGCGTAGATAGGCATTCTCTCCCTGTCCCAGATGCATCTGAGACCTGGGAAGGGCTTATGACACAATATGCAGTCTATAAGTATCGAGCTCATGTAAAACTCAGAATTTTTTTGGGTATCTCCCCCCTGGACTGCGGCCAAGCAAGCAGACAGACTGTTTGAAACCAGGCTGGGCCAGTTGAAGATTGTCCCATCGGTGGCCACGTGAAAGATGAGAGGTATCCATTCCAGCTTGAACAAACTGCCATGAGCTCTTCCAAATATTATGTTGACGATCAACGCTATGAATCTGTATGGAGCCCTTAGACTCGCTGTATCATACTCATTCGTTGGTCTGGGCATGAAAAGTTTCCCTGTTAGCATCATTCTTTTCATGGTTTCTATCAGGTCCATTTTAAATTTACTCAACCAGTCATCAGACACGAACACTTTGGGCTCTGGCAGATGGTAGGCCAAGGCTACATAACCAGGGTTGTACGCAGCATAACCTTGATCATTAACATCCTTTAGAATCATTGTTGAGACATCCCCCCGAGGCAGAATCCATCCTATGACTTCCGAGCATGGGAAGAGTTCCGGCCTAGTGGCGACCTTCATGAGTGCCGATATTTCAATGTTGGCATAGAT
>LPNX010197810.1:0-52170 GCA_001517045.1 Pseudotsuga menziesii | reverse complement strand
TCCATATGCAAAGCGCCATTTTCATGTGTTTAATGTGGTGGATCAGAGAACCCAATGCATGCATGCACAATCCAAAAATGCCCTGACTATCAGAACTACTGGACTAGTGCGCAGTATACCATGACCCTATCTATACCTAGCATGAAGCAAACTCAGTCCTATGTAATAAAGCTGCATAATACTAACTTTATCAACCATACTTGAGCCATTACTAAATCTACACTACTATGCAATATGCCGTTTCTCCCATGAAAACAATTCATAAAGCAACTACATGTTCATCAAATGCACAGTGCGACATTCAGCTATTGTTCTATTGCATAGAAAACATAGAGAAGGGTTGAGTGCATAGAGCTCGTGTTAGTCGTCGGTGTTTCCGACATCAAACAAAGCCTTAGCAGGGATAACATTGACAATGACTTATCCTGCTTGCGGAAGATAATTACATTAACTCGACTATATGCTACGGGTATTACTGTCATTTTACTGAGAATGGCGCTCCAACTAGGGAAACAATCCATGAGATCCCCGTTGAACGAAATAAAACAACGCCTATCCCTTTAAACCAGCTAGGGTTTCAGGTGACTGAGCATAAAACGGCCGTGCGAGTTTGCAAGGGAAACTATATGCGACGGCAATGATGCATATGCCCACGTGCTCATGGCTACCAATTATAAACCACAGCGGATCCCTTCTGACCGGCTAGGTACCAAAATACGATATACAGAACTGAGCGGCAAAACACAAATTCGAGGATGCGGGTAAAGTAGAGGTTACAACCGTGAAGAGAAACCACAGGTATTGCAGAAAATGCCTAAACCATCCCCCCTTTCTGACACAATCATCACTATCCAAGGAAGCTTGGTGCAGACGGCGTAACGGCCGTCTGCACCAAACCCCCATCTCTATACGCGGGGTTTACAAGCAAGGCCGCGACCTAAATAATTTCTCCGTGATTTAAAAGAACCCCCCTGCTGACAGTCAAAAATAACCCTCCCCTTCCTTATATAGGCTTGGAACCGGCAAACCGCTAGGTGAAAACTACTACAACCACAAATGTCCATATAAACTTTACCGAATGCTTCAAAGGAACAGGAGATGATGCAAAGAACCTACCGGACAAGGGCGCGCAGCTGACGTGGAGAAAACTGTTGAGCATGGTGAAGACACCTGGACCGAAAGTACTGCAACGGAGAAACGGGCGAGCGCAATAGATAATGGCAGAGCGCACTAATCGACAATGATGAAATGATAAACAAACCCCGTGACCCGTTCATATATATACAAAAATACGCACGTGCGACATAACATATCGGACGGGGGGTCAATCTAAGTTGGACGGTGAGAATGAGGAACCTTCCGCAATGGCGGAAGGCCCTAACGTCGATCCATCCGCAGGGTGGGCGAGACGGGAGAACTCCACGATCGGACGTCGGAGGAAACTTGAATCGGCAGTCGAGAGCTTGAAGCTTTCCACAACGGCGGAAGATAAAATCCTAGAAGTCTTTGCTTCGGTTACACATGTTGGCCGTCGAAAGGATCTCAATTCGGAGGATGAAAGTCCAAATGCCTCCACAACAGGGATAATTAACACAGTAAAAGGTTTCGACTTAAAACTTCAACCCAGTCGAAAACACATAAGTCGAAAGAAAAACTGGAAGTCATAATCAAAAGCCCATCCGCAACGGCGGGATAAAAGATCAAAGGGGCATCTGATGCCCAACAAAAAACACCTGTCATGAAAAACAAATGGGTCGGAAATCAGAAGGTTTAGTCTTCTCAAAAACCCAAACTTATCCGCAACTGCGGAGGGCCACAGATTAGATTCACCCGCAACGGTGGAAAATGAAAACCAAATAACCTCCGATTCCAGCAAGCTTCAAATACGTTCAACGGCAACAATCCAACAGGTTTCCAAATGCTTTCCAAATGCATCAATTAAAACAAATAGTGGATCAACCCAGGTATCAAAAACAAATGCTCTGAGAGATCAATGAAACAAAATAGGGAGGAAAACCAAGCTAATCCAAAACAAAAGGGGGATCCTAATTTTTTTTGAATTTTGGGAAATTGTCGCAGCTGCAATAGGACCCAATATTAATTAATGAGTCCTAAGTTAGGAAAATATAATCTAATAAACTAAGTATGGAAAATGGAGGATTATAAATCCTAACAAGGACTATGAGATATTCTTTGAGTTTCTTCGAATGGTTGATCCTTCCCTTGATATCCATTCTTCTTTGTTGATGGGTCATCCTGTCATGGCTCTTCTTTGGCAAAGAGTTGGTCCTCTACGATAGGTACTCTCCATTATGGCGGCCAATATTTAATAATAGCATCAATTTCAGCATCAGATAACTTAAACTGTGTCACAAGCCATTAATGTTGCGAGTCTTATTGAGGCTGCAAAAATATATGATGAGCCCCAACCGAAAATCTTATTACATTTCGAAACTGTTGGACGATTTCCTTTGAGATCATAGTATGCTTATTATTATAATACCACAAGTACTCTCCTTGTAAAAATAATCTGACATTATTATCTCTTTTCCTCTTAGGTAGATCCTTATTGAAACATATATTTTGGTATCGAGCTCCTCGACATGGGACCGTTACATCTACCCCTTGGTGGTTTGGTGGTTCTTCCCATGCGACAAAAGAAATCAAAATTTGTATCCAATATTATTGAAATGGGATACCTTTTTCATGTACCTCTTCAACGTCTGCTAACATCTCATTTAGAACGTATGTTGACCGCTTAAGTTGGACCCTGGTGCACACTGTTTTGCCTCAACAATTATCCCTATGGTGCATTGATTCAATTGCATCTTGTGAATCAAATTTATAGATAATAATTTAATTGCAAACCAAAAAACAATCTCATTAACGGAGGTGATAGAAAATCCTCGTGTGTCCCTTATCATCTCATACTTCTCTTTCAACTTATTTGTCAAAGTTGTGTTGTGGTCTTTTTCAAAAAATGGCGCGGGATTAGAGCCTATAAGGGGAATCTCGATGATTGATTCTATCAACTCGACATCTACTAAAACATTTTGGTCCATAGACATCCACCATGGAAACACAGTAGAAAGTGTTTGACACATGCATTTACTTATGATGTGCAGCCGAAATGTGGCATGTATGTCAGCGACAATAGTCCATAATTGTCCAATCCTCGGGCCCATTCCATTTCAACCATCCAGATAGGTCCATCCTCTGTTTCTCGAACAATCATCATATATATGTTCATTATCAGTTATGGAAACTTACGCAAGTCGTGGTCGACAAATCCCATCTTCTACAAGTTTGGAATAAGATTTTTTGTGGCCCAAACTCCTTTCGGTATGACAAGCATTACCAGAGAATACCTTCAATTTTTTCCAATTCTAACCTTTGGTGCATTGGCTGGTCTTGGTGGAACATAATCTGGAAGCATGGATGTTAATCCTATTGGTTCGTCCTCTAGTGGAGGTGTTATTTCCTTCTTGCGGAGACTCGTTTCTTTCTTGATGTGTCGGGTGGGTCTGGTAGTGAAGTAGCTAGTGGAATCATTGATGACAATGCATATTCTTCTACAACTATGGGTGATGGTGGAACAAATGTTGCAGTATCTTCCATAATGGGTGTAGGTGAAGGTGTCTTGACACTTGATTCTTGAATGGTGCTTGTACTAGAGACGAAAATGACCATACTCTGTAAAACAATGGCTTCATATGTTACAATTGTAGATAACAATTTGGTGCTCTCAGTTAGATGCAATAAAATGAATAAAACTTTGGTGCAAAGATGATATACATATACCCATTCAAACAATCATTCAATCGCATGATCAGGCAATAAATGAAAAGGTGGAAGTGATTTTTGTCACATGGAACAATCTTTCTAATCATTACAAGGAAAACACCAATCAACCCATCACTTCACATGTCAGTTCAATCAGTAGTTATTGTGCATTAATGGAGGGAGTGACCAAAAAGTATGCCACCAAAATCTCCCGCATCCTCTCATTAACTGCTAGCCAAATGTCCCTTGCAACCAAAATTTCTTGTGCGTTAACATATTTTTTCCTGCAATAGACCTAGAGCCTGCGATGACAATTCTTTACTTATGACAAACAAACAGTTTGCAGCATTTGTATTCTCCTACGGCCCACATAGGGTTTGTGACAAACGAGAAGTATATGACCAAAACACTTATAACAAACAACACTCATAATTTTTACAGGATTAACACTCAAAAATTTGTGGATATCCTGGTAAGGGTTTATCCGACCTCCATTCACCAATCCCTTGAAAGGTGTTTCAAAATAAGATGTAGTATCATCTTTAGTTTCCATACTTTTTTTTTTCGAATTCCACAGTAGCCATAACACCTTTTCTTTTATTTATTTTCCTCCACTCCTAGCATTATGAAGCACCAAAACAATTAGTCACGTGTTATTGATGTAAATTCTAATGCCATTCAATAATTTACTAGCAAGATTAACTGCAGATGTGTGGCGCAATAACAATTTTGAAGAATAAACAATAGACATTGATATAACCCAAGGAAATGAAGTCATATTTTTTTTCATGCTCACATTTTCATCTCACTAAAGGTACTAAAAATACTTTGCTCCTTTGTATATAATTTTTAATTTTAAAAAACTACAATTATGTGATATGACTCTGAATTTAACACTAATTTTTATCTTAATCGTCGTGTTCTATTCTGCACTGGGCCCTGGGATTTAAATATATGACCCGAGGATCTATATCGTAGGTAGATCGTAGTCCAGAGAATCCAGGTCGAGTGTCCACTCGACATGGATTATCGAGACTACGATCTACCTACGATATAGATTCTCCGGCTAGATATTTAAAGCTCAGAGCCCAATGCAGAATAGAACAGGACTATTAAGATAAAAATTAGTGTTTTCAAAGTCATATCACATAATTGTAGTTTTTTAAAATTAAAAATTATATACGAAGGAGAAAAGTATTTTTAGTGTTTAAAACCTTTCACTACATTTTTGTAACTCTAATTCTTAAAACATTAGGTTCAAGCAATTGTATACACATTGGATATATTGCTAATAGGAATCAAATGATGTTGAAATTCCCATTTCCCCTTTATTCTTGTTTAATTGTTCTTTTTACTTTTTATTCAAGATGTGTGAAAACAATTACTTAATGAACACTTATGCTTATTACTAGTTTTTTTTCCTAATGAGGTAGAGGTATTTATTCTTGTCTAAATTTTCTTTTAAATTCTCTAGTTGGGTCCTTGAAGCCCATTTCTAAAATGTCCTACATGGGCATAATCTTCTAGATACGGATTATGGTAGTTAGTGTCCACAATATGTTGAGAACTATGGGGCAAGGATTTATCTCCTCAATTTTGTGTACTAAGTATAAACATGGTGAGCGTGCATATAAAACCTTGGTAGTCATGTACAAAGCTTTTTTTCCGAGTGTTCAACAGTGGCTCGATCGAGGGTTTGTTAGACCCTCGATCGAGCTTTCCTTAAAACCTCGATCGAGGTTCTATTAAAACCTCGATCGAGGTATTTAAATACCTCGATCGAACCTCATACCTCGATCGAGATCTTGAAAAATAGAGAATTATCCCTCTTACAAGAAAATCAATGTTTATTTGTGTCTTCTAGGGGTGTAAACCCTACCATCCATGGCACACAACTGAGCGGAGTTCATACTGATAGATTTGTCACCGAATCCTCTATCCATTGAGATATCATGCATGTGTTTTGGCATTCATATGGGTTTTTTTTCGAATTAGTTCTAAGACTTACACTTAGAAAACCAGACAACAACTTTGAAGCAGCTCAAAGAAAATTCCGCAAGGTAAAATATACACATCCAAAATTTTCTTAAAAATTCCAAGCCCACACATCGACGTGTCCTCTTCAAAAGGGTATATTTGGTTTTTCAATTTTTGAAAAAAGTGAAAAAAAAGCTGGGATGGACACACGTGTATAAAATGATGCTGAAATCAAATGTGGTCACTTTTGAAAATTAATAAATAATTGTATATTGTGAAATAAATTAACAAAAAATATGCATACCACAGTGCATTTTATGTAGAGCATGCTCATATATATATTTTTTAAATTATTAATGTAACATTGAATTATTGGGGTTGGACACGTGCCACTTATTAACTTCTTCAAACTTTTAAGGTCACACAGTTCATTAAATGAAAATTTTCACACATTAAATGACATCGGAATATTTAAAAAAAATATATCATTAGGAATCCAACATAATATTCTACAATTTGTTTTTTTACTGCAAGTCGAAATTCGCATGTCATATATGCTTTTCGAGGGATTCTATCTAGCACATGAGTAAAAAATCAGGTTTTCGTCGCCAAATTTGGCCACAAAGTGTTACCCACCTTCATGGAATCACCCAATAAGGAGATAAGAACAAGCCAGTTATAGGTTGAGGTGTGCAACAACCAAATGAGAACTAAAATAAAACTTTATAGGAGATCAAATGAGAACAATAAAAACTTTATAGGAGATCAAAATGAGAAACAACACACATACTTTGTGATGTGCAATAAGGATATGGGAATAAGGAGGTGGGAACAAGTCACTTACAGGTTAAGGTGTGCAACAACCAAATGGGAAATACAAAGTTTCATGGGAGATCAAAGTGCAAAACAACATACATACTTTGTGTTAGAACTAGATTTTGTTCTTAGTTTATCTGATCTTTTTGTCCTATTTTTTCAACTTTTAGTTTATTATGATTTTACATTTTATGTTGGTTTTAATAATTTTTTGACAATCAGTAGTTTTGTTGGATTTAATGCTTTTAATGGTTGAATGATTTAATTATTTTTGGTCTTAAGGTTTGTCTTTTGGGATTATTAGTTAATATGTACATCTTTAAACCTTCAAAATATTATAATAAAATTCTATTTCAAGTATCATGCTTTATTACTAACTCTTTTCTTAAAGCCTTGGTTAAAATTATGCAAAAGAGGATTCCTGTAGTGCATGAGCGAAGGTTAAAGAATGATAGCGCTACAAGAATACCCTTTTGCAAAATCATGGAAAATAATGGTGTTGCTAAGTAATCGAAAGCAGAAGGACTTGTTTTACACATGTAAGGATGGAGTGATACATGTATAGAGCTCAGTCATCATTGTGACAAGTGTATGAAAGGAATAAATGGGTTTGAAGGAGGATCGTGGCTGTAGGAAGTTGAATTAGTGAAATTCCTTGAACACATAATATTGCACAACTTCAAAACCCATTAATGATAATGATAGTTGAACGAGTAGTTTCCAGCATTATTAAATATCATGTGCTCACCTGTCATGTTTTAATTTGACAAAAAAATATTGAAGGAATTGGGGGTAGTCGTGGCCACTGAAGAGAAAATTGATACCAGAAGCCACAGGCATAGAAGATAATACAGAAGACGACCAAAGAGTTGTTACAGATCAGAAAGATGAGAGGAGTTTATTAGAATGAAATCAGAGTTTTACAGATGTAAAAGAAAGCATGACAAAGGTTCTAGTTCTAGATAATTTGAAACCTGATAATCTACATAGTTCAAATGAAAAGTCTAAAGAGGAGTCAGTTACAGAAGGAATTAAAGGTTATATTGTGCAACTATCAGTTGTTAAGTATCAAGGAAAATCATTTGTCAAGCTAGGACGAGCAGAAACAAGATGGAGACCTAAAACAAGTGCCAAAAACAAACTGAGACTTAACATGAAAAGGATTCTAAACCCTAGTTCAGTGAAGGAGAAGATCACTATGATTGAATATTTTTCATCTCAAGAAGACATGGGAGAATGAAGAAGCCAGTAGCAAAAGAAGCCTTAGAAATAAAAATAAAATGCATAGTTATGCTCTATTTCTTTTCCTATTTTTGTCATTGCAATTGAGAACGGGTTACGAGCTGATGGAGATGAATTTTAGAAAACAAAAAGAGATTTTTGTTCAAAAGAGACCCATTCACAAAAAACTCTCTCAGTTTTGTAACAGCTATCAAGGTTTGAAATATTCGATTTAATCTTTACGGCATATTTTTCAGGGTTTAAAAACATTTAATATTTTTCTGTTTTAGTCTACATATTACGGGGAATATTCTGATCGATTGGAGAAGCATTTTTAAAAACCAATAGAGGTGTTTGTCCATCATGGACTCATTCACAAAACCTCTCTCAATTTTTGCACAGGTGTCCTGGATCAAGATATATGGAGGCTTCTTTGAGACCCGTTTTTCAGAAATTCACCAAATTTCCCAGAAATCCGATTTTGCTATTTATAGTCAATTAGTTTTTAATCTTTGAAAGTTGGTTAATGTAACTGTTGAGTAGTTTCAAATTTGACCTAAAGAAGTGATTATGGAACTACTTCATATTATATCTTTGTAATTATATAAGGAGGGGAGGAGACAATGCAGTCGTTCGAAAGAATTTAATTAAAGAAAAAAAGTATTTCAATTTCAAGCTCAAAACAGAAAGCTAGATACAAAAAAACTGGCTCTTACCTGTTCAAAGCATACCACGATCCTTTTGGCAAGGTTGTGAAGGTCCGGTTCTCCATGTTAAGTTACCTATGAAGCTAAGAATGGAATACCCTTTCTCTCAAGGGAAATCAACACTTGCATCACATGTAAACCCTAGGACCAACGCTAGAAGATAAGGAAAACTAACTTAAGAGTTCAGACCTCCATCAGCTAAAGGGAAAGCTTGTTGCAAAGTTCGGCCCCCGACCCAAATGAAACTGAGTTTGAAAGATTAAAATGTATAATTGTTTCCTCATACATATTAATTCACCTTTCAAAACCCTAACAAGACCCACGTGACCGACTTCCAGGTGTATGACTTGATGAGGTTTCGTACTATGAAGTGAACCTAGCTGCGCTGTCAACTCACATCCAAGTCACACTGTATTCTTTACAACCAAAGGTCGCCTTTATAAAAAAATGCACAGACAGTTTATTTCCCTAATAAAGTGCATACCATGCCTTGGTCTTCGTGCGATTTTTTTACGCCACACATAAACATCAATCATTTTTGCCGATACAACCTTAGTCTATACAAGTCAACCCGGGCGTTCCCTTTTTGGGCTCATGGAGGAGACCTTTACAAACAAGAAAACTTCTTTCTAGGAATTATTAACTTTGTAATCCATGTTTAACCTTGCATCCTTCCTTAAAATCCAAGAAAGACTTAGGATCAAAAGCTAGGTTAAAGACTTACAACCTTTAGTCTTATGCCCGCAAGGAGTTACAATTGAAACCTTAATATGTGCTAAATATTTATGATAAGAGGTTCATGTGGAAAGCATGATATTTATTTAAAAAAAAGAGAGAGATAGTCATGAAAATACTGTAACCAAAGTGAGATAAGGTCCCTCACCCTTTTCAGTAAACCAGTCGTGTTTTGTGATCTCTTAAATCAAAGTCAAATGCAACACCTTATCTATCAACATGACTAAGCATGAAGTCTTATACTTAATGGTAGATCTTAATACTGGATTAAGGGCCAAGATTAGTAAATTTCACAGTACTTTTAAAAGGTAAAGCTCATAAGAAACAAGGTTAACTAAAGTAGCATAATTGTAGTCTCTAGAGTCAACTACATTTAAAATGTAAATCAAGTAAGATGAAAATAACACATGGAAATTTTTTTTTATGAGCAATTTTTGGGTGTGTTACAGATGTGTTGCAGCTGCAACTGTTCTCCCCAAAGTTTTAAATTTTGGGGCCCCTCCTCATCATTTAGAATTGCGTTGGTTCCATTTAATCCATAAATGTTTGGTCTCTTTCTGACTTTGGTTGATTCTGAAGATGAATTTTGGACTTGTTTTTAGAGAATGCTTGTGTTAAGATTTTGTTGTGGGTGGTGGGATTGAATTTGGATTGCTAGTTTGAAACTTGTCAGATCAATTGCCCTTCGAACAAACCATTGTCTCTGAGGTGAAACAATTTTACCTTTGTTGATTTTAAGTTTTCTAAACACTTAAGTTTTCTTATGATTGGGCGCCATTTTTTATGTTAAATCGATGGCTGATAGCCTTGTCCCGTCCGCCGTTGCGGCTCCCAATCTGATTTTCCATCCGAAGTAGGAATTGCCTCGACTGCCGATGTGCGTTAAATTTTCCGTCACATGTCTGAAGCCTTCTCTCTTCCGCCATTGTGGCCGGGAAAGCCTTTTACCTTCTGATGTCTAAACCTGGCCAACTTCCAATCTAAAGTTTCTCGCCCGCGTCGCGTGTCTTCAGCCTCCCCTTCCACCGTTGCGACTCTCAAAGTCATTGAGATTCCGAAAGGGAAAGCCGTCTGATTTTCAATTCAAGGTTTTCCCACCCACCGTCGAGTACTTGTAGCCTTTCCTCTTCCGCCGTTGCGGTTGGTCGAAGCCTTTGACTTCCGACGTCAGTATCCTTCTAGCTTTCGTCGTGGTGCAACGGGCCGTTTTCTTGTGGAATAGTCGCTCAATCAGTAGAATCTGATGTTGTTTTTTGAAACGCCATTCCAATGAATGATTCTTTTCGATGGGTTGCAGGTTGGTTCAGGAGATCGGTCAAACTACCGTGGCATGGAGGAAGATGAACAGTTTGGTAGAAGCAAGGCCGAAACTAGCCGGATCGCAAGAGAAGGACGAAATGAACGGTGATAGAGGAGCAGCTCTGAAAATTTCGGCAGTTATTCAGCCAATCACGAGCATGCGAGATAGAGGAATATGAAGCGTTAAGGAATTGAAGGGTCAGGCGTTTGGGGGGCATCCCAAGCGGTCTGCAGTTGTAGTTTAAATATTTGAAAGTAGAACTGAGAAGGGGCTTTTTCCCTGAAAAATTTGTAAACTCTTTTGCTTGTAAGAGGAACTACTTCGTTTTACAGTAAAAAAGTGCAACTTTTGCCTACTGGAGAGAGCGAAATGTGGAATGTATCAATGCGACTAAATGAATAAAGTTGAAGAGGAACTATTTCGTTTTCAACTGTGTTTCATTTACTGTGAGAGTATTTAACTTCCTGAACCTATGTTCTTCAGTATCTTTTGGGATGTTTTCCACTGTGAGTAATACATGTTGTTCATAAAATAATCAGCTATCTGGTTGTTTAAATATCTGTAATTGTTCGTGTGTCTTGAAAGAAGTGTCAGCTAACTGTAACTCTTCATAATGCATGTACACAATGTATTACTCACTTACAAATAACAATCCTTCTCCCTAGGGATAGTTTAGGTAGTTAGTTTATTTTCTTGTTGTATGTGATTTAGATGCTAGTGAGTCTAAGACGAGAGGTAAGAACCTGTGCATCACATTGTGACTGCTCCTTGCATCTTATCGCCCTGTATGGTTAATTAGGCACTTGCATATCATACATTAAGTCAAAAATACCAAAAAATACACGGTGGACTGGGCCGCAACCGGTAAAGCCTCTGTTTTTTGTTACTTTGACCTACGGTAGCCGGACCGCAAACTGGACGGATTCCCTATACCAAACAGTCAACGGGCTAGTTGGGAACGTTGATTGGGGAGAATCCCTTACTGTTGTTGCCTGTGAATTTCGGGGCCTGAACAGTTTTTGGTGCTAGAAGGAGGGCCGCCAGTGTATGGCTGGCCGAGGAAACTCGTTTTCCCGAGAATATTCCACCAGTAACAAGTCTGAAAGCAGTGGGTTTCATAATACAATTCTGGAAGAAAGAGAACATCTATATTCTGTTGGCAATGAAATTGTTAATGATCTGAGACGACACACCAGGGAATATGTAAAGAAGATTGGAGGATTTCCAATCATCCCTGAACTTCCCAGAAGAGAGTATAAAAAGAAGGATCGTCCTGAAGTGGAAGGCTCAGTGTTGGTTGGAGACTAGGAAGAGCTTGTAGAAATAGCCTTACAGGAAGTTGTGCTGCCGTTGAATCAAGAAGGCCCAGAAACCCCTCACAATTCTCCTGCTCACACTCCAGTTGGTTCACCTCCTCATTCTCCACCCAGACTCATGGCTGGCGTAAACGCAAACCAACCCCCTAACCCACCAAATCTACCACCTTCATGGAGAGCCAGATCACCATTAAACTTGACCCCTCCGTTACATGATTTTCCTCAATCCTTTGAAAAATTGCTGCCTAAATTCGACCCCAATGAGAAGATACTAGTAGATGATCATCTGCAGAATTTTTACTTGGCGATTAAGGGATTAAGGGCTGGGGAACATGAAGACATGGTATGCAGACTGTTCCCGCATACCCTTAAAGGAGCTGCAACGTCATGGTACTTTGGATTTCCTGCGAACTCTATCCCTGATTCAGATACCTTCGAAAGAATTTTCAGAAGTAAGTATGCAACTCAAAAAACTCATGCAGCTCTCATGAAAGGGCTGTGCGCATTGAAGAAAGAGAGAAAAGAAAAAGTGCACAGTTTCACTCAAAGGTTTGCAGCATATCTCAAGAACTTCTCTGAAACAGATAAGCCCTCAGACAAAGTTCTTATTGAATACCATACTTCAGCTTTAGGCCCTGATTTGGCCATGTTTGCCAAAGGAAGGGCCAAGCCTACTTTGACAGAAACCTATGAAGAAGCAGAAGTGGTGGAAGCTGAAAGAGAGAGCATTGAAGACTATCTAGAACAATCTGGAGAGAAAGGTACCGGAAGAAAAGCCTTATTGTTTACTAAGCCTAAGGAAGAAAAGTCTCCAGATTTGGAAAATATGGCCAAAATGATGCAGAAGCTTTCCAATAAAATCATAGCTATGGAGAAATAAAAGGAAGCACAAAAGTTTTATAAGCCATATTATAAGAAAAGAGAGGATAACCACCAGTCTCAACCTCCTCCTCACAATGCTACATCCATGAATTTAACAGAGGTGGGCTTGGACAATTTTTGCACTTTTCACCAACAGCCACACTCTGAAAATAATTGTCCTCAATGGATTAATTCGATGACGTTGGTCATGAATCAACTGTTAGATTCTAGATTAACAGAAGAAGGAGAAGAAGAAAGAAAAGAGACTTCTACTTCCACTTCCACTAAAGAACAGGAAGAAGAAACCATGGCTTTGTGGAATTCTGTCTCGTTATTTGACGCTGAAGAAGAAAAGACTCAGGGATACAAGGACGTTGTGGAAACCAACGTAGCCACAAGGAGCCAAGGGACGGTTAAAGAAGATAGTCTTTTACTCCCAAAAATTAAGAGGCTATAGAGAAATGTTAAGAAGAAATTTCAAAATAAATCCTTTGCTGATAAAATTCCAGAATTCACTATTACCAGCCAAAATCCTCGACAAAATGATACAAAGCCAAATGAAGATAAGGAGAATGCTGATAGGCCTCATCCCATGGAACAACAGATGGATTATGACATTGTGGAGGATTTAAAGAATATAAAGGCGAATGTTCCACTGTTTGAGATGTGCAAAGTGCCGCAACAAAAAGAAAGGCTATTGAGAGCCTTTGAAGCATCAAATGAGAATATGCCCACTGACAATCAACCAAAAGAAGAAGAAGAGATTGGAGAGACCAGCAGTGGAGGTAAGTCCAAGCACAAGCATCCACCTTTCCTCCTTACTTTTGAAATCTTTAACTACAATGTACATAATTGCTTGGTAGATTCAAGGGCAACTATTAATGTCATGCCGATATCTGTCTGTAAAAGAATCAATGGGCAGCCTAAGCCATCCCCATGGAGAGAAGTTCAGTTGGACAGGACAGATGTGAAGGTAATTGGTGAGATGGAAGATTTCCTAGTCCGTCTGGCTTCAAATGATAAAGTTTACCAGGTCATTAATATCGTGGTGGCTGATATACCAGATGCGTACGACCAAAATTAATGGATATTTCACTTCTGATTGGTCACATATGTGGTTGCCATATAAAGGAAGTCTGAACCAGATTAAGGTTTTAAGGGAGCCTCACATGAAGTACAATGTTACTCGACTTGAGGAAAAGAATGAACCTGTGGATTCTGTCTTGGGAAACTATTTTATTGAGTTGGAACCGGGGAATTATCAAGCGGAAGAAGCCAGCAACACATCTGACACCCAGCCTGATCCCCTTCGATTCTCACAGGCTGATGAGATTGACTGTAAAATAGTAGACTTAGCAGTAGGAGTAGATTCATTTTCAGTAGTTAATAATTTTTGGAATTTATTTTTTGATGGCTCTAAGACATTAGAAGGGTCAGGGGCTGGCTGTGTCCTGATTGACCCATAGAAGAATAAACATTTCCTTTCATGTAGATTAGAGTTTGAGTGTACTAATAATACATCCAAGTACGAAGCGCTGGTGCAGGGACTGAAGAAAGAAATTGAGTTAAAGGTAAGTAATTTAAAAGTTTTTGGAGATTCTGAAATTATTGTGAAACAAATCCGGAATCAGATACATTGTGTTTCTCCTCACTTAAAGTCTTACCAGAACGAGGTATGGGATTTGCTTAAATGTTTTGATGCATTCAACATTGTTTCAATTCCAAGAATTAAAAACACAACAACTGATCTGTTGGCCACATCAGCTGCTAGGCTCGTACCCACTAATAATCAATGTTCTGTCGAACTGCTTTTCAAGCCCTCCGTACCAGATATGATCACCAACTTGCGAGTGTTCGACGATGATCAACAAATAATAGAATGATTGAAAAATGACTAGGTCTTTAAAGGATCCATTATAGATGACGAGGAACATCAAGCCGAGATGAAATATGAAAATTTCATTCCTAAAGGAGTCAGAATGTTGGAAAAAATGTTCGATTTAAATGAAAAGTTCAGAAGACTAGCCAACATAAATACCCACAGCTCATCGCTACAGTTCGAGCTGGTAAATTTGGGGACTGAAATGGCTCCTAAGTTCGTGAATCTCGACAAATTTTGTTCGCCAACAGAGAGAGACAAATTTTTTAGTCTATTTAAACAATATAAAGATGTTTTCGCATGGACGTACGAAGACTTGAAAACGTATGATACCAGCATCATCAAGCATGTCGTTCCCATTAAAGCAGGCATCAAGCCATATCAGCAACCTTTGAGGAAAATGCATCCGAAATTGGAACCGCTGATTCAAAGTGAAGTGAAGAAGTTATTGGACGCAAGAATCATCTTCAAAGCCAGACACTCTGAGTGGGTATCAAATCTGGTACCAGTAAGGAAAAATTCTGGAGAAATCAGACTCTGCGTGGATTTCAGGAACTTAAACCGTGCATCAGATAAAGATAACTATCCCGTGCCACCCATGGAGCAGCTGCTACAGATGGTGTCAGGTTCTGAACTATTTTCATTATTAGATGGTTTCTCTGGCTACAACCAAGTATTAGTAGCTGAAGAAGACATATTAAAGACAACATTCAGAACTAAATGGGGAACCTTTGCCTATAGAAGGATGCCTTTTGGGCTGATTAATGCTGGAGCGACATTTCAGAGGGATATGGACATAGCTTTCCATGGATTGGTTAGACGAAGTAATGTAGTGTACCTTGACGACATTACAATATTCTCAAAGAAAAGAGAAGAGCACACGTTTCACTTAAAGAAAATTTTCGAATGATGTCGGAAATATGGCATCTCCCTCAATCCTAATAAATGTGTGTTCGCGGTCACAGAAGGCAAGTTGCTGGGTCACATAGTTTCGAAGAAAGGAATCTCTATAGATCCAGAAAGAATCAAGGCCATTGAACAAATCCCCTTACCCCACAATAAGAAAGGGATGCAGTATTTTATGGGAACTATAAACTTCGTGCGAATATTTGTCCCTGATTTTGCTCAGATTGTTAAGCCACTGCAGCAGATGGTGAAACAAAATGCACAATTTAAGTGGAATGAAATTGAAAAGAATGCGTTTAGCAAAATCAAGACTGTTGTTGCACATGCACCCTCCTTGAAAATCCCAGACTTTGATAAAGACTTTATTTTGTATACATTTGCATTCGATGATTCACTGGCAGTTGTGCTCACCCAAAAGGAAGAAGGGGGGGATGAATTCCCAATATCCTTCATGAGCACTGGTCTACAAGGGGATGAATTAAACTACCCAGCCATTGATAAGCAAGCTTACACAGTATTTAAGGCAGTGAAGCAATTCAGGCCTTATATATTAAAAAATCGAACCAAGGTAATAGTACCCTACCTAGCTGTAAGATCCCTTCTCATACAGAAAGAGTTAGGAGAAAGAAGGGGCAACTAGGTAACAGCTCTTCAAGAATACGACCTTGAATTCAAACCAGCCTCTATAGTTAAAGGACAAGGATTGTGCAAGATGATGACTGAAAGTGGGAACAATGAAGAGCAAGCATGGGAGGATGAGGCCGAATTACATGTAATGGATGTATGTCCTTTGTTGACAGCTCCCGAGTCTTCGTATAGAGACCTTATGCATTACCTGCAGTCAAGGCTATTGCTAGAACATTGGAATTCCAAGCAAAGAAGAGCGTTGCATCTTAAATCAGCCTCCTATCAACTTGTTGAAGGAGTATTATTCAGAAGGAATTATGACGGGGTTCTCCTTAGATGCTTAGAAAAAGAAGATGCAAAGAAAGTAATGTCAGAATTACATGACGGTCCTGCTGGGGGACAATATTCAGGAGACACTACAGCCCACAAAATCCTCAGAGCTGGTTACTATTGGCCTACACTCTTCAAGGATGCACATGCACATGTCAGGAAATGTGATATTTGCCAAAGGTGTGGTGGAAGACAGCCTAAAGCAGCAACACCCCTAAAGCCTGTGATGATCACGGAACCATTCGAGCAATGGGGGCTAGATATTAATGGAGAAATAAAACCGAATTCCTCTCTGCAGCACAAGTACATTCTGACTGCTACAGATTATTTCACTCGCTGGGTCAAAGCTATTTCACTGTGCAAGCTTAATGAAGACGAGGTCATCAGCTTCCTGCAAGACCACATCATGACTAGGTTTGGAGTTCCAGTTTTGTTAGTCTTTGATAATGCTAAGTACTTTTCATCTATTAAATTGGCTGCTTTTGCTCATGATAAAGGGATTAAATTGCATTATTTTGCTAATTACTATCCACAAGGAAATGGCCTGGCTAAATCCTCTAACAAAAATTTGATTAGAATTTTAAAAAAGACTGTGGTAGAAAACCAGAGGAGTTGGCACTCAGCATTACCAAATGCCCTTTGGGCTGATAGAGTCACCCCCAAGTCTGCAATTGGAGTGTCTCCTTATACCCTTGTCTATGGAAAAGAAGCCATTCTTCCTCCCAACATCATGCTACCATCTTCCACACTAGCTTAAGAGTCTAGAGGGTCTGATGATGAAGTTTTATAGATAAGAATATATAATCTCCTGAAAGCAGAAGAGGCTAGATCTAAAGCCAAAGAACGCTTTAAACAACAACAAGAGTCAGTTAAGAGATGGTTTGACAAGCATAAAGCTAGGAAAAAATACTTTGAAGTAGGAGACTTAGTCCTCAAATGGGACCACCCCCATGATGAGAAGGGAAAGCATACCAAATTCCAGCAGTTGTGGGTAGGCCCCTTTCAAATTGTAGCCAAGCTTGGTCCTTCTACTTATAAGTTGCAAGATCTGTAGGGGTGGGAGGAGAACCTACCGGTAAATGGTTTGGTTCTCAAGCCTTATTTTTCCTAAGTTGTTTGATTTCTTCTGTCTTGTGTATAAATAATCCGTCTGGTAGTCTTTTGAGTCATGTTTTTTAGTTTGCTTTAGTTTGATTTTTCTTGTTTTCAATAAAAGGGACGAACCCACGGTTGCATGGGGAACATCATAATTTTTGGGAGTGATAAACAATTTAGTGATCAGACTGTGGGTTGCTGTTTATATTAAATATTTTCTTCTAGCTTAGTTATTTTCTCGAATAATTCTATGTGCATTGAAGTCCTGCTTAATCCCTGTGTAATAAACCGGATTTAGAGAGTCTGGAACACTATGTTGGGGCTCCATCCACGTCACACTTAAAATGTCTAGGGACTGACAGCAAAGGAACCATGGAAAGAAGCAAGGTGAACAGTATATTAAATATAAATGATCCCATGCCAAGAAACGAATGCCAAAAGACAGATAAGAATCCAAGAACTCCTATGAAAAGCATCATACATCAAAGCAAATGCTGAATCATAAGTACTAAATTGCCGAAAGATCCTCTCCGTCTGTGAGCTTAAATGTGAAGTACACCACTCACACAAAAGGACACTATGGGATAGAGGATCCTGAAGTAAAATTCAATAAGAAAGGCATGTAAGCAAACTCATATGAAAAGGGACAAAAGTCCAAAAGCACAAGAAAAAGTGTTAAAATGGCATGGGAATGAGGAACAAACGAATATTTTTGTTTACCATATGCTACAATCCTGTGGTGTCCAAAGCTATTAGCCACCTGAAGACAAAGGTAATAATGAAACTCATCCTCTGGCCTCAGCATAGTGATCTGGACTTAACGATTCTAGTTTCCACTCTCCCTAATTGGACTGTCATCAATGATTAAGGGTACACACTTCTGTCATTTGAGAAATCCATATTGCTGGAAGAATTCAATATGAGGCTTGTGTTGTTAAACAGTCTGTCACTCAAAGGTTAATCGCCCAGAGATCTAGGTTCACTAGGTAATCACCAATTGTTGCAGCTGCAACTATTCTCCCCAAAGTTTTAAATTTTGGGGCCCCTCCTCATCATTTAGAATTGCATTGGTTCCATTTAATCCATAAATGTTTGGTCTCGTTCTGACTTTGGTTGATTCTGAAGATGAATTTGCGACTTGTTTTTAGAGAATGCTTGTGTTAAGATTTTGTTGTGGGTCGCGGGATTGAATTTGTATTGCTAGTTTGATACTCGTCAGATCAATTGCCCTTTGAACAAACCATTGTCTCTGAGGTGAAACAATTTGACCTTTGCTGATTTTAAGTTTTCTAAACACTTAAGTTTCTTATGATCAGGTGCCATTTTTTATGTTAAATCGATGGCTGATAGCCTTGTCTCGTCCGCCGTTGCGGCTCCCAATCCGATTTGCCATCCGAAGTAGGAATTGCCCCGACTGCCGATGTGCGTTAACTTTTCCGTCACATGTCCGAAGCCTTCTCTCTTCTACCATTGCGGCTGGGAAAGCCTTTTACCTTCCGATGTCTAAACCTGGCCGACTTCCGATCTAAAGTTTCCCGCCCGCATCGCGTGTCTTCAGCCTCCCCTTCCGCTATTGCGGCTCTCAAAGTCATTGAGCTTCCGAAAGGGAAAGCTGTCCAATTTCTTATTCAAGGTTTTCCCACCCACCATCGAGTACTTGTAGCCTTTCCTCTTTCTCTATTGTGGCTTGTCGAATCCTTTGACTTCTGACATCAGTATCCTTCCAGCTTCCACCGTGGTGCAACGGGCCGTTTTCTTGTGGAATAGTCACTCAATCGGTAGAATCTGACGCTGTGTTTTGAAACACCATTCCAATGAATGATGCTTGTCGATGGGTTGCAGGTTGGTTTGAGAGATCGGTCAAACTACCGTGGCGTGGAGGAAGATGAATAGTTTGGTAGAAGCAAGGCCGAAACTAGCTAGATCGCAGGAAAAGGACAAAATGAATGGTGATAGAGGAGCAGCTCTAAAAATTCTGATAGTTATTCAGCCAATCACGAGCATGTGAGATAGAGGAATATGAAGCGTTAAGGAACTGAAGGGTCAGGAATTTGGGGGGTAGCCCAAGCGGTCTATAGTTGTAGTTTAAATATTTGAAAGTAGAACTGAGAAGGGGCTTTTTCCCTGAAAAATTTGTAAACTATTTTGCTTGTAAGAGGAACTACTTCGTTTTACAGTCAGAAAGTGCAACTTTTGCCTGCTGGAGAGAGCGAAATGTGGAATGTATCAATGCGACTAAATGAATAAAGTTGAAGAGGAACTATTTCGTTTTCAGTTGTGTTTCATTTACTATGAGAGTATTTAACTTCCTGAACCTATGTTCTTGTTGAATGTTCTTCAGTATCTTTTGGGATGTTTTCCACTGTGAGTAATAAATGTTGTTCATAAAATAATCGGCTATCTGGTTGTTTAAATAACTGTAATTGTTAGTGTGCCTTGAAAGAAGTGTCAGCTAACTGTAACCCTTCATAATGCATGTACACAATGTATTACTCACTTACAAATACCAATCCTACTCCCTAGGGATAGTTTAGGTAGTTAGTTTATTTTCTTGTTGTATGTGATTTAGATGCTAGTGAGTCTAAGACGAGAGGTAAGAACCTGCGCATCACATTGTGACTGCTCCTTGCATCTTATCGCCCTGCATGGTTAATTAGGCACTTGCATATCATACATTAAGTCAAAAATACCAAAAAATACACGGTGGACCGGGCCGCAACCGGTAAAGCCTCTGTTTTTTGTTACTTTGACCTACGGTAGCCGGACCGCAAACCGGACGGATTCCCTATACCAAACAGTCAACGAGCTAGTTGGGAATGTTGATTGGGGAGAATCCCTTACTGTTGTTGCCTGCGAATTTCAGGGCCTCAACAAGATGAAGAGGATAAAAGAGAAAAACATAAAAGAAAGAGTTTGAAATGAATGATGAAATTCTAGATTTAAGTGAGTGGACTAAATCCAATGAAGAAGGTGGAACAATAGACTTCAAATGTTAGTAGGTCTATTCCAACAAGGAAACAACTAGAAGGTATAGTCCACTTGAATTTCACTATTCTTAAATTTCATTATTTTCCTTAGAGGGTGATCTCAAGTAGGTAAAGGAAGCAATCAAGTCAACAAAGGGTAAACCCTAGAAAACAGATATGGAAGAAGAACAAAATGTTGGATCCAATCACATTACCAAATGGAAGAAAACCCTTTTACTATAACATTTCAATTCAAGAAGTACAAGGATCGACTCGTAGTAAAGGGGTATTCCCAAGTCGAGGGAGTTGACTTTAGTGAAATTTTCTTGCATGTTTCTAAGATAAATTCCATAATTCCTTTAGTTATAGTATTTGACCTTGAGATAGAGAAATGGATGTAAAGACAACATTTATTCATGGTGATCTTGAAGAAGAAATCTATAGGAAGCAACCTGAAGGTTTTGTAGTGGAAGGAAAAAGGGAGTTGGTCTACAAGCTGAAGAAGCTCTCTATAGTCTAAAATAATTGCATAGGTTGTAGTATCAAAAGTTTGACATGTGTATCCAATAGTTGGGGTTTATGAGAAGCTAGGATAATACTTATGTGTATGGGAAGAAAGTTAGTAGTCCTTTCATATATGTGGTTATGTATGTTGACAACATGTTGCTGGTTAGAATAACATGATCTAATAAAGGAGGTAAAACTGCAGATGTCCTCCAAGTTCGACATCAAGGATTTCAGAGAAGGAAATTTTATTATTGGAATGGAAACTGAGAGAGACCATGTAGGTAGAATGTTGTGGTTAAGTCAAAGGAAATAGTTGAGACAGTTCTGAAACACTTCAACATGTAGGATATTAGATCAGTCAAGGTCCCTATTCCCGTAAGAGTCAAGACATCTGTTAAATAGTGTCCAAAGACACAAGTAGAAATAGAGTACATGTTATGTCTTCCCTATGCAAGTGTTGTAGGTAGTATGATGTATGATATAGTTTGTACTCAACCGATATTTCCCATGCAATAGGAGTATTGGGAAGGTACATATCGACACATGGAAAAGAGCACTGGAACAAGAGAGTATTCAGGCATCTGTGTGGCATGACAAATTATGCAATTTTTTATGGAGGAGAGCTTGAGGGAAACAAGGAAATCAACACACATGGTTTTTTCAATTTCGACTTGGTTGGAGATATCAACCACAAATGATCAACCAATAAATTTGTGTTCAATATATTTGGTAGAGTTGTTAGTTGGATGAGTAGATGGTAGTTGATCGTTGCACTATCAATTACTACAGTTGAATACATTGGAGGTACTCATGCATGTAAGGAAGTTGTTTGGTTGCATATATTTTGTTTAGATGTTGGGTTTGGATAACTTGATGTTAGGTTGTATTGTGACAGTCAAAGTGCAATATTCCTAGCTAATTATCCAACATATGATTCAAAAATGAAACACATTGATGTTAAATACCATTTTGTGAGACAAATGGTGTGATCTGAATTTCAGGGGAAACATGGTCTAAATTTTGATGTATAAGTCATAAACGCATTAAATAGAGATTCCAACCTCTCTCATTCATCATAAAATCATTAAATGGAGATGCCACCCTCTCCCATCCATGATATTTGACAACCCATGGTTTTGTTCCATGGTATGGCTTCAAAACACAGTGTACCTCTCCCATACATGGTATTTGAAAACCATGGTTTTGGCCCATGGTATGACCCTAAGGAACATTGTAATAATGTTATAAAAAGGATCTATGACTTCTCAATAAAGCATTCAAGGATTTGACAAATGGTGGAAGTCTGGTTAGCCAACCAGCCGAATAGTTATTTGGCCGATGGTAAATCGACGGAACGATCAAATCTCAATGGGAAATATACCAAGGTTGACCCATTCAATTCGATTGTAATAGAATAAGTGAAAGTGGTTAGGAAGTTATGGATTGTCATTAATGAGTAGTTGGTTGTATTACATAAATAAATAAGATGTAATTTTTAGGAAATATTATTATGGCGTGATGTAATGAAGTGTGATTTGTTGTCTAGGAATTCACAGTTTTAAACCCATGTTATGAGTGTTTGTTAATAAATGAGTGAAATATCATTGGTTTGTTGGTTTTTCTCCAAGAGAGAGGTTTCTAGGGTAATTTATGTGTAATGTGTTGATGTGTTGTGTTCCATTCTCTTGTGTTTATCTATAAGAATCAATTTGCAAACCTGTTGTAATTGGTATTAAGAACCAACACTAAGTGCCCTCCTCCAAGTATCTAGCGCTCATCATAGGTAAGAACATCCCCTGATTTAGCAATTGGATCCCTCATTGTGTGCACCCAATGGGTTACTCAACATGTCAATAAAGCCTAGCAGCCTCCTAAGTAAAGGAACCATTCCAACACTCTAACCAAGGTCAAGCATCCACCCAAGTTGATCCATTCACATGTCCATCAAGCATCACCAAGGGTTTAGAAAACCTAGTACTTTCCTAGCGAAGTGAAAACACTTTTGAAGTAACCCCAAAAGATAACATCCATGCCCTATTTGAGAAAATCTCCAATTATGTCATATCCATTTCTTCTTATGTATAAAATTCAACCAATAAAATTAAACTGCCTAAACCCACCCATCAACCTGTTGAGGCCTGGAAAATCGCAGGCAACAACAGTAAGGGATTCTCCCCAGTAACGTTCCCAACTAGCCCGTTACTGTTTGGTATGGGCAATCCGTCCAGTTTGTGGTCTGGCTACCGTAGGTCAAATAACAAAAATAAAAGGTTTCATCGGTTGCGGCCCAGTCCACCATGTATATTTTTGTGTTTTTAGTTTTAAGTATGATATGCTAGTGCCTATCTAAAATGCAGATTGATAGAGAATATGAGGAGCGGTCACAATGTGATGTGCAGGTTCTTACCTCTCGTCTTAAACTCTCTCGCATCTAAATCACACACAACAAGAAATTAAAACTAACTACCTAACCTATCCCTAGGGAGCAAAATTGTCATTCATTAATGAGTAATGTATTTTGTACATTCATTATGAAAAATCACAGATAACTGATACTTCTTTAAAAACACATGAACATTAAAGATATTTGAACAACCAGATAGCCAATTGTTTATGAACAACTTTCATTACTCATAGTGGAAATTTTCATAAAATAAACCAGAGAACATTCATACAAGAACATAGGTTCAAAGAGTTTGAACGATCTCATAGTTAATGGACACAAAGCTGAAAACAAAATAGTTCCTCTTCAACAAATCCATAGCACAACATTTGAACATTCCACCAAGCTTTCTCCAACAGGCAAATTGTAATTATCTATTGCAAAAGGAAATAGTTCTTCCTACAATATGTCCTCACAAATCTCACTGGGAAAAGGTCCCTCCTCCTATCTAAATTTTCTATATTTATACAAAAAGAGAAAAACTGTTGCGCTGCCCACAAATGACTCTTAGGCTTCCCCAACGCTTCACCTCCCATACTTTTCTATAATAAACAAAATGTGCTTATGAGGAGGGTCCCGCTTGACTATTCAAGAACTTCTTCCATGTTGAAGCCTTTAAGGCAATGCTTATGAACTTGGAAGGTTCTAAGAAATGAATATTAATTTCAAATTTAGCGACCCGATTTCTTATTACTTCTATCTTGGCTGAGCTCAGGTGAAGTTGGTCCTCTAGTAACTACACACTAACCGTGGAATGAGCTACTTCCTTTCTCAGGGTCTCCTCGTCTAGGGCTTTGATGTGCTGAACCCTTTGTTCATCTTCTTGATATTTTCTTTGCAACATCTCCAAAAATAGGCCATGGTCCGGAAAAGTATCCATTCATTGTTCAGCCTCAACTTGGCAACGATTATAAGTAATCAAAAGCCTCATGATAATTCTGCACAAGCCCCCTTTGTCTTCTTGAAAGCCTTTTTGAATTCTTTGGCTGTGTTTATGTCAAACTCCAGTAGATCATAGTCTTTCCTTAGGCTCTATTGATCTTTTGCTAGCAGATCTATAGAAGTTTCCTCATTTGCTTCTAATCTTGACATTCTCCCTGTCAAGACTTCTAAGATGTCCTGCGATCTGTCTACAAAATATGAAGAGGTTTCCAAAATCTCTTCCAGTCGATTGTCTGACTGCAAGATATTGAACCTTTCTTCCTCTATGGCTACTTGCAGCTGGTGCATCTTGCTTCTTTGTGCTAGAACATGCTCCTTTAAAGGCTGAAGATTGAATTGCTGTTCCTTGGCCTCTTCTAGAGCTATTGTTAATGAGGTAACCTGTTCTTTAAGTACCGCATTCTGCCCCTGAGATTGCCTCTTAGATTCCTCCAAGGTAGCTTTCTATAGCTCCAACTCCCCTATATTTCCTAGTAGCTGCTCCTTTTCTGTGTGAAGAATTTCACATACCGTCTTCAACTCATCCTTTTCTGTCCTTAACCCTTGACATTCCTGCTACAATTTCTCCAGACTTCCTAGGGCAACATCCATAGATCTCTTCTCTACTTGGAGGAACTGGAGCTCAGATTTTGAAGACTTTATTTCATGTTGTATGTCTTCAAACTTTCTTTTCAATCTACTACTTTCCTCCCTCTCTCTTCTCAGGGTGTCCTTTAGCTGGGTAGCAGAATTCTTTGACTGTTCAATATCAGTCATTATTCGATCTACATTGTCCACCTTAGAGGCATGGATCAATGCAGCCCTAGATTTGATGGTGAATCTTGGATCCTTGTCTATCCCATACACCACTATTGTGTCATCTATCATTTTTCCCGAATGTCCCCCAGTCTCGACCCTCCTCTCGGTCCTCTTCATTATTATTTTTCTTTCCCTATCATAAAAAATAGTGTTGAAATACGGCACCTCCTCCCCTTTCTTCTGCTTGAAATGGATTAGTCTTAGGGTAGGGACAATAGCCTATCCCAATGCACTACTAGCAGCTACCTCAGGATCTTGAATATCAAGATTACCCAGGTCCTAATCCTGACTGTTTATAGGATCAGAAGCTGATTGCTCTATCACTGCCCCTATCAGTTTTAGTCTTTTTGCTTCCTGCTTCCTCAGTTCCTCATCCACGTTCCTTTTATTTTCCTCCTCTTCACTCCGGGCAGCTTCTTCTGCCTTTCTGGCTGCTTCTTGTTCAGCTCTTCTCTTTTCTTCCTCCTCACCTTTGAGCCAGCTTTCGGCTTCCTGTGCTAGTCTCCTAGCATCTTCATCCCTTTTTCTAGCCTCTTCCTCCTTTGCCCTTTTGCCACCTTTGGTGGTGATTTTCTTTTTAAATCTTCTTCTTAAGGCCGTTATATTTTCTATACTACGAAAAATGGATTCATCTTTATCCCAATGGATTGTGTATTCAAAATGTACATTTGCCTCCTTGCAGTGCTCTGCCACTTTGTTCCGGGAATCATTCCTGTGAAAATTTATTTCCCCAAAATGGAATTTCCCTAATTCTTCCACAAATTCATCAGCTTTCTTCACTCTTGTGAACTTATAGCTTCCCAACCTGAATGGTAAGGGAGGATAAGTCACTTTCTTATGTTCGAATAAAAATCTCCTTATGCCATCTAAGAAGACTTGCCTAACTGCCTCCTTGTGCACTACATAGTCAGTGGCATATTTTGGTAGTAGTGAGGGTGCTCTGGAGCATCCATACATTCTAAAATACAATCCATCCTCCGTTAAGTAGTAGTCTGCATATTCTTCAATAACCTGCAATGCTTCCTTCGACATGCAATTGCACTCTTTTAAGAAGATCAATGTATATAATGGCATGATGAAGTGCTCACACACTTCTCTATAGTGACTGTGGTCTTTGTGTGCCCACAGTGGCTTGTAAGCTGAGTAGACTGGTGTTCTCTCTTGGTCCCAGATACACCTCAGATTTGGGAAGGGTTGGTTGCATAGTATGCAATCAATCAATATAGAGCTCATATAGAACTATGATTTCTTCTAGGACACCCCTCCTAATGCTAAAGCAATGCTGGCTAAGAGGCTGTTGGACACAATGTTTGCCCAATTGAACACTATCCCCTGTGTTGCAACATAGAAGATAATAGGCACCCACCCCAACTTAAAGCTTTTACCATGGGCCCTCCTGAAAATCCTATTCAGCTTCAGGGCAATGAACCTGTAAGGGGTCCTCAAAGTGGCCGTATCATATTCCCCAGACGGCCTAGTCCTAAAGCTCTCGCCAGGCACCAACATTCTCTTCAGTGTCTCGACTAGGTCCAGATTAATTGTCTTTAGCCAATCTTCAGTCAAGTACACTTGTGATTCCAGTAAGTGGTAGGCCAATGATACGTACCCAAGGATATAAGTAGCATAACCCTGTTTGTCAACATTTGCCAAAATCATGGTTGTTACATCTGCCCTGGGTAGAATCCACCTGATCACCTCTAAGCATGGAAAAAGCTTAGGTCTGGTAGCAGCTCTCATCAACGTAGATCTCCCTATATTTGCATATATGGTTTCCTCCTCAAAACCGGTGTCAGGTACCTCCCGGTGTGTTATTAGTTTGTAGACTTCCCCCCATTTATATTCGGGTTCCAAACCCACTATGCATTTGGTATCATCGTAAGTGTATTCAAATTTGGTGACAATTTCAACCTTGGGTTCCTCCTCTACTACAGGAGCCTTCTTCTTCTATCATTTAGACATCTCGGATTCTGAAGAATTTCCCTGTCTTACACAGAAATTGCTTTAGGTTCGATAGGGCCATTCATAGATAGCGTTCAAAAAGTGGAGCCAAACTGTATGAACATTTTACCTTGTTTAGGATAAACATGATTGCAGTTATGAAAATAAACAAACAATACTCAAACCAAGTATTCCTGTGCACAGCCAATCTGCCAAAAAAGCTAAAACCAGCACATACTAAAGATTTGCATAATCAACTCATAATATCATGGTTTTTCTAAAATGAAGAAGATTCACCTCTCGGCGCTATGAACTAAATCATTCCATGGAAAATATGATGCCTAATCCCAAGTGAAATATACTTTATTGTGATAATGCATTTAACTCACTATAAGCTTGAGGTTGGTGGCAATGATGGATAGAAAAGTGGTTGAACAAAGAAATCATAAGATGAAGGAGGCAGTGCCTCTCAAACATTGGAAACATTCGGCCTAGACATGGAAAAATAAGAGGAAGCTTCTTCTTGCAAAAACCACTCACATCAAGATCTGAATAGATAATGCATTATGAACCCTAAATTGGTCTACGGTTCATGTTTAAATTTTAACAATCTCATCCTAAGGGGTGTAACTTCAACATCGCTACCCTGGTTCACAAAAACGAGGGCGACCATAATGTGGAACCAAAACCTCGTCATCTCTGAAGTAAACAAGAAAACTCCCTCCCCAGACGACCATACACAGACTAGGGGATATTGGTGTGGACAGCGTAATGGCTGTCTACACCGGTTTCCCCAGCAGTCGAGTGCAGGTTGCAAGCTCATAACGACCGCGAATGTAATCATCAAGCAAAACAACAAAAACCCCCCACTGGGCAGCCAGACCATTTACCTAGATTATATATACACACCGAAATGGAAACCTAGGTATCCACTAACTGCCGAGACAAGAGCTAACCAAGGGCGACAAAATCAATTTGACCATTCGAATGGAAAGGTAAAACGGGCATAAGGGCCTACCTGGCAATGTGCTGCACGACTGGTCGAGAAAAAACCGCAAACCTCCATGGCAGAGCCACCTAGGAGCGAGGTACCGACATCGAGTGCATTGGTTTGCTCGAGCGATAACGACAACATGGGAAAATAACAATAAAAATTAACAAAACCCCGACCCCATATATGCGTCGCAGTCGACACATAATCGACGGGAAAAAATAAACCAATCGGGAAGCGAAACGGCTACGGGATCAACAATCCTGTTAGTATCGCCTCCGCAATGGTGGATGATGAAACGGTCAGGAAACCCACAATGGCGTCGACAGGAGAAACAGATAAAACCTTACATCGGAGCTCGCAAGACTAAGGCCTCGGATCAATAGATGGTTGAAGAGTCGCAACGACGGAAACCATAAAGGCACCGATTTCCGTAGATCAATCAAAATCGGGGGAAAAAATAAACATTGACTTCAGCGAAAACCAAACATCGGTCAAGCGGAAAACAAACAAACTACATCGAAGGGATAGTGCTTTCCAAAGCCGTAACGGCGGAAGCTGAAAGCCTAAGGATCTGTGAATGAAAACAGTGGGAATCAGAAGAAGAAAATGCAACCATTGGGAAGCTTGGCAATACCTTCTCCGCAATGGCAGAAAACGTAGAGACACACGTTCCGACGGGATCTTAATACAGCTGCAGATAAATAAAGCGCATCAGAGACCAATAACCCTTGGATCGGTCTTAATGTCCTGTTCTTCTCTGCAACGGTGGGCATGCAGATAACTGGACTCCCGACTCAATAGTCTAAAACACTTCCGATGGCAGGGAAAAATAAATACAAAGCGTAAAACATCACTGGCATAAAAGTAATCCTTGCACAAACATCAAACAAAACCAAGGAGCTGAGCAAAAGGAAATAAAAGCAGGGTCCCAAAATTTTTTGAATTTTGAGAAAATGTTGCAGCTGCAACACAACCCAAATCCAATTTTCTATGAATGTTATCGCATTCTTTCACAATGACTCATGACTCATGAATAGATTAAATCAAAATAATGTTCAAGAAACAATGTATTGTGCTCACACTTATCACTAACATAGAAATGTCACTCTTTAACCATATTTTGGAATTTTGGAGCCCACCATTAAATTTTACATGTTGATATACTTATTCTTGAAATTCCTTATAGATCAAATTGTATCTTACATTGCTAATAGTGGTTCTATTTAGTTTTGTATCACTTTGAGGCTAAGTTCATAGTGTATAGATAATTGACTTATGATCTTTAATATTTCAATATTTGTATTTTCAATTGTATATATTTTATGGTTGAGTAAATTGTTAATTTATAATTGGATATAATGGAAATGGATGAAGCTTTTATGAAATTTAAATTTTATTGTATTTATAACTTGTCAATTTTAAATTTTTAAGATTATAGATTGTGAATTTTTAAATAAGAGATAAATAATTGTTTTCAAATAACAAAGTAATTTAATTTTTTTAATATTTTTCTTTACAGTATTTATTTGAAAAAATAAAATATAATAATAAAACTATATAATAAAATAAGATATCTAATTGTTTATATATAATTAGATAGATAATTGTGTTTAGTTAATCTGATGCAACTTAGAAATAACACTTTTTAAATAGTACTTTTACAAAAATATTCTATATTATATTAACATATGTTGATAGGAGGGTTCTCATTTTTTCCTACAAGCAATTATTTTAGTAGTATGTTGTGTTTATAATGAGTATATTGTTGTATTGGTCTTAATAGAATGTGTTTTTCATCCTCAACTTTCTTGGCATCATAAAGATGACAAATTATTTTAGCCACAATGTTTTGAACATTTGAAAGTTTGTCATTATTTTAGCAATCTATTCTAGTAAAAAAAAAGAGATACTTTTGATCTTCTATATTAGGATTAGTAACTTCCTTAGAGTGACTTAGTTTTCTCTTATAACCTTTAATTCTTTATGGCAGGAAAGCCTTGCATCTTTATGAGCTTAGTTTTGAATTTTTTAGTGCACTTTGAAGCAAGCTTAGGAAGCCTTTTTCTTCTTGATGTTTATCACCTTCTTGTGTAATATGTACCTAGTCTAGTCATGCTCAAATACTAGTTTCTATGAAGAGGATAGGATAGGGTATATTGCCTTGAATTTTGAGATTGTAAGCTATATAACAGTTTTGAATTTATTATATATTTCTCCATAATTTTATAGAGCTTATGTATCCTTAAATTTCACAACCATATAAGAAATCCTAAATAAATTTTTTTTTATCAAAATCAAAAAATTAAATAGTTTACTAATTTACAATTATTTCTAAGTCCATACAAAACTTTACACACTCCATCTATCTTTTGCTAATGAAAATTAACTTAAATAATCTATATAAATAGGCCACTCGACAAACTGAATGGTTAAACAAACATAATAAATAATGAGTAAAAACTTCTGACATAAAAAGAAGAAGAAAAAACAGTCAAATGACTCATAAACAAATCAATTCTTACACCATCTACTAAATGCTTTCTTTTTCCTTAAGCACGATATGCTCCCGGGATATGTACTGGTATTCTGAACTTTAACCAGAAATAGTGAATGGAAGTAACAGACAAGAGGATAGGCATCATCAAAAATAATCTCATTAATGTAACGTCCCCGACCCTCTGACTGGAGAAGAGGACGCTACCATGGTGTTAGCCATCCGGGCTAAGAGCCCCATGAACATGTACATTCATAAGAATGCTAAAATCAAATGCTTTGAACTAGAACATGCATACATGAACATTTATCATATAGCGGAAGCAAACATACGTTCATACAAGCATTCAACATGTTCATCACATTCATTAACAGAAAATATTATTGCAGAAGTAAAATGGACAATATCACTTATCTTATGAAGAACTCGTTCCACAACCAGCTACGTCGCTGCAACGTTCCACCCAACCATAGGCCAGCGTGCTCCTTAATATCTCAGCAACACTACCACCCACGAGCTGGGCATGATTCTCCAAGGAATAAGGAACAAGCAGGATGACACATAGCCAAAGACACACAAAACACAGCCAAGCCAACACAGTTGGGTTTATCAAGCCATCAAACAAGACAGCCAAGCCAACATGGTCAGGTTTATCAGGCCATCAAGGAGCTGGGAAAGGATAAATGCTAAGCTGATGAGCCCATTCAAGAGCTAGGAACACCTACAACAGAACTAGCCCGACTTCTAAGACACCCACACACACCCAACACAAGGAATCAGTCCCTTCTCTGTTCCATAGTCCCTCAGGCCCTGCCTTCCCTTCTAGTGCTATTTAGGGGTTGTGGATAAGAAAGCCAGCCCTCTAGCTCTGTCTGTGTGGTTTCCAAACACACCAGGTTTATCAAGCAAACCAAGCCCCCATCCCTGCTCCCAACGCAGTCCGAAGACCAACCATTGCACACATGCAATCAATCAGCAATTACAACTTAACAAGGGAAAACAACTCCAAACAGTTTGCTACAGCCCCAAAGCATAACAGCATACACAACCAACAAATGTGGGGAAAAGCAACCTGTTTTGCACAATCGAAGCCACTGGGGAAAACTTACGCAACCCACAGTGGGGAAGAAAATGCAGTCTCCCAACCTGTGCGTAAGGAAAACTTGCACTAGACCCCAAAATACAGAGGGAAAACACACCAAATGCTACTCTGTGGAAGAACGTGAATGACAACTGATAAGCGGCTCCCCTCTTGGCTGCGTGAGAGAAAACAGAATAGATTCCTGTGAATGAAAATGAACAGACTCCCATCCCCAAAATGTAAATAATACCACAACAAACACAACGTAAGGGAGACCACAGACCCACAAAGAATCTTGAGGAGAACGACGACAACCATAACTCACGGGAAGAACAATGGTCCCAATCTCAACATTGAAATGACGGGAAAATTACACGGCCATACCAGTCTGTAAGGAGATCATACAGCCGAAAACGTGAATGGCCCTTCATAGGAAAATTGTGGATGAAAGAGCACGGCACCCAGCTCGCTGCGTGAGTTGAAACCAAGAAAAATCCTGTGCGTGAGAATGAACAAGAATCCCGCCCCTGCATGAGAATGAACAGCCAAGGAAAGGAATGGCGTCCTGGAGTGAGTGGAATGAGAGGTGTAGTCATTCCTCTGCCTATCGTGAGGTTCAATCCACTGGTGGAGTGTGCGTGTGGGCAAGGACTGACAGTCCTACCACACTCCACTCCCAGCCATAACTGCCCCAACTAACAGCAGCAGTTTTTAATGGTGGTGGTTGGATAAAACAAGGAAAGATTGGAAAATCAAAACAGGGTGGTGACACATGGATTTTCTCTCATGGCTCAAGGTTTGACACCCCCCCCCCCTTATCCTTGTGAAAATCATGCCCCTTCTCAATTTAGTTGCCGTGAACGTAGCTGGTTGGACTATTTAATTAAAGATGCATATTTACATGATGAAAAAACTCAATATGTATGTCGCATGCCCCGATATACCATCGGTGACAATTTAAATCCTAAACATAGCATAACCAATTAATGGTGGGGCCTTGGCCTTTAGCTCCACACCATGATCATTTACAATATATACATCATATACATCTAATGCAATGGGATCAAAATTGGGGTGTTACATTCCCCTCCCTTTTCAATAGCACTATCCTCAGTGCTTCACAAAATTTGAACAAAATGCTACACTGGTATCGCCTCAGTGTTCTGCAGAATGGAACAAAAATGGATGTGCCAATCGCATGGCATCCTCCAGCTCCCATGTAGCCTCTTCAGGTCCGTAGTGCTCCCATTGCACCTTTACCTGCCCTATGGCCTGGTTTTGGAGCATTGTGACCTTCCTGTCGAGGATGCGCATTGGCTCGATTCAGAACTCTCCCTCGGGTTGCACCTGAATCACATCCCAATTTATCACATGGTTAGGATCATGTACATATCTCTTAAGCAAAGAAACATGAAAAAAATTATGAGCCCTAGTGCTAGCAGGCAATGCAAGTCTATATGCAACTGGCCCTATTCTTTCAAGCACTTCAAACGGCCCACAGTATCTAGGTGACAGCTTGGCACAACTTCCAAGCTTCAAGGAACTCTTCTTTGCCCTCACTTGGAGGTAAACATGATCCCCAACACTGAACTCCCTATTCACCCTATGCTTATCTGCATAGCTTTTCTATCTGTCCTGTGCTGCTTTCAGATTCTTCCTGATCTTTACAACCTCTTGCTCCATTTCCTTGAGCAATTCTAGTCCAAGCACAACCCTGTTCACTAGATTATCCCAAGTCACTGGTGTCCTACACCTTCTTCCATATAAAGCTTCATACAGACTCATCCCCAAGGATGCCTGCTGTCCATTGTTATAAGCAAACTCTACCAAGTGCAAGTAATCTTCCCACTTGGTTGGTTTGTCCATCACGTACATGCGAAGCATATCTTCAAGCACCTGATTAACTCTCTCTGTCTACCCATCTATCTGAGGATGGTATGCAGTGATGAAGTTTATCTTTGTACCCAAATATGCAAACAACCCCTTCCAAAAATTGGAAGTGAACTTGACATCTCTGTTAGAGACTATTGCTTTCGGCAATCCATGCAATTTGAAAATCTCATTCATGAAGATCTTTGTAATGTCATCAGTCTTATGCGTAGACTTAACCGGTATAAAATGCACTGCCTTATTCAACCTATCCACTACAACCATGATGGAATCATGTTGTCTCCAAGTCATCGGCAATCCTATAATAAAATCCATGGAAATAACTTCCCATTTCCATTCTGGAACTGGCAAAGGTTGTAACAAGCCTGCTGGATGTTGATGCTCAACCTTTACCTATTGACATTTCATGCACCTGGAAATGTATTCATCCATGTCCCTTTTCATTCCTAGCCAAAAGTACTGCTTTCTAGCTGTAGCAATTGTCTTCTGATATCCTGGGTGACCAGAATACGGAGCTTGATAGATTTCATCCATAACAGCTCTCCTCAAATCTGCTACATCTGGAATATAAATTCTACCTTTATAAGTGAGAAGTCCATCTTCTTCCAATTTATATCCCTCATACATCATCTCAAGACTTTGCTGTTGCAATTTGTCTTTTACCTGCTCATACAATTCATCTCCAGCAACATGATTAACAATCTGCTGCCTCAAATCTGATTGGAAAATACTAAGAGATGCCACATGCATTTCTTGCACCTTCCTGCTGAGTGCATCAGCTACCTTGTTTTCTTTTACTTTTATGTGCTTGATTTCAAAATCAAACTCACATAAAAATTCTAGCCATCTTGCTTGCCTAGCATTCAGAGTTGGCTGATCAAACAGATACTTTAGACCACAATGGTCGATCCTGAGCTCGAATCTTCTACCCATCAAGTAATGCCTCCACATCTTGAGAGCATGTACTATGGTTGCAAGCTCTAGATCATGAGTGGCATAGTTCTTCTCATTCTCCTTCAGCTTTCTTGACTCATAACATATCACATGGTTGTCCTGCATAAGGACTCCTTCAAGCCCTTGTCCGCATGCATTGGTACACACCACAAAATATTTCTCTGGATCTGCAACCTTCAATACTGGTGCACTGGTGAGAAGACTCTTCAACTGCTGGAAGCTTTCTTCACACCTCGATGTCCATTTGAATTTCATCCCCTTCTTTTGCAAAGAAGTGATGGCATGTGCAACTCTGGAGAATCCCTCAATGAACCTCCTGTAGTATCCTGCAAGTCCCATAAAAGATCTTACATCTATCACATTTCTTGGAGTAGGCCAATTCATAATGGCTTCAATCTTTTCAGGGTCCATAGATATACCCTCCTCTGAGATAATGTGACCCAAATACTGAATTCTATCTCTGTAGAAGTCACACTTGCTCAGTTTTGCATACAACTGATGCTCCCAGAGTAATTTCAATGTCAATCTCAAATGCTCTTCATGCTCTTTCTCATTCTTAGAATAAACAAGAATGTCATCAAGGAAAACAAGAAGAAACTTGTCCAAATATCTGTTGAAGACACTATTCATAAGGCACATAAATGTAGCTAGTGCATTTGTGAGACCAAATGGTACCACTACAAACTCATAATGTCCATACCTTGTCCTGAAGGCTATCTTATGAATGTCTTCATCCTTGATTCTCACCTGATGGTAACCAGACCTCAATTCAATCTTGGAAAATACCTTTGCTCCTCTCATTTGATAAAAGAGGTCATCAATCCTAGGCAAAGCATATTTATTCTTCACCGTAACCTTGTTCAATTGTCTGTAATCAATACATAACCTGAGGGTACCATATTTCTTCTTTACAAATAGAACTGGTGCTCCCCAAGGAGACACACTTAGTCGGATATACTTCTTTTCCAACAACTCTTGCAGTTTCATCTTCAACTCTAGCATCTCCGGTGTACTCATCCTGTAGTGTGCCTTGGACACTGGCGCTACTCCTGGCACAAGTTCAATAGTGAAGTCAATGTCCCTCTTTGGAGGAAGCCCTGGAATCTCATCAGGAAACACATCCCTGAATTCCTGTAACACTTGATAGTCCTCCAACCTCGGAGTTTCATTTCCTGATGTCTCCAAAATATGAGCTACATACAATTGGCAACCCTTCCTACAAAACTTCTTTAACTGCATTGCTGAAACCTGCCTTACTGAAATCACCTTTGGAATACCTTTCACAACTACTAGGTTCCCTTCTTTATTCATGCATTCAAAAGTCTTGTTATAACAGTCAAGCTTTACCCTGTGAGCTTCTAACCAATCCATTCCAATGAGAACATCATAGGAACCAAGTGGTAGAACATTCAGATCTACACACGTGACCAATCCATTCATGACCAATAGACATCTCTCTACCACTTCAATGAATTTTCTCTTAGTTTCAGTGGCTAGCTGAAGTAACCAAGACTTCCTATGCTTTACTTTATTAAAAGCACAAATATCCACCACTCTAGGACTAATGTAACTGTGCATGGAACCAGGGTCAATCAAAATAGAAACATATTGCTCAACAATCTTACCTGCAACTTCAACCACAACTGACTGGTGATCTTCCTGGCGGTCCTCCAGTGCTGCGTAAATCCTAGGGACTGCCCTTGCTACTTGATCCACTGTTTCTACTTCTTGAATGTTATAAGCTGGCCTTGCACTCTCATTCTCAAGTGGACAATTTATGCACATGTGGGGTCCTCCACATTTCCAACATTGAAGTGGTCCTCTATTTTGTTGTGGATCCTTAATCTTTTCTCCTGTCACTCCAACTGGTTTACTCTCAGCTTGGGATGGCTACTTCTGCTGATTCCTAAAGTTAGAAAGTTTGAAACCTTTCTTTCTTTGGTCAAACTTCTTGTTCTTCTTGTCCTTCCATGCCTTATGGTAATCCAGCTTACCTTTGCTTTGCTCATAACAATAGTTAGCCTTCCTTATTGCTTCTTCAAGAGTTCTAGGTTCGTAAAACTCAATTCTATCTTTGTAAGACTGAGGTAATCCACTCAGAAAATGCTGGACCTTCACTTTTTCATCTCTGATGTACCGAACATACCTCAATAGCTCCAAAAAATTATTTGCATATTCTTCCATGGTTCGCTGTCCCAATCTCAGCTCATGGAACTCCTTAATCTTGTCATCATAATATCTGTCAGAGAGGTATTTCTGCTTGAAATACTTCTTGAACTGTTTCCACTTAAGTCTCCTTTCACTAATCCTCTTTACTTTCTTGAAGTGTTCCCACCAAATGGATGCTCTTCCATTCAGATTGAATATGGAAACTCTTTCCTTCATGTTTTTTGAATAATCATGCACTTGAAAGTACTTCTTTATTCCAAGAATCCAAGCTTCAGCCTCTTGTCCAGTCTTTACCTCACCATCAAATGTAGGAGGTTTAGCTTTCTTAAATTCATCTCGAGAGCGATCCCTATGGTGTCTCTTTCTTTTTCTTTTATGAGAAGAAGAACTGGAATCCCCGTTGGATTCTTCAGAATCAGATGATCCACTAGAAGTCCTTCTCCTTCTCCTAGTACTGCTCTTACTGCCTTTTGGTCTTGTTGTACCTCGTCTAGAGTCTATCTTTCTCTGTAGGTCTGTCAAACTATGCAACATTGCAGCATTCAATTGATGCTGCTCTTCCCGGGCTTTGATCAAGCTTCTCATGGTGGCTGCAACATCTGACGATGTCCCCTAGAATCTCCTTCCATTAGACTCTATGTCATCATTTCCATTACGGACATTTTCTCCCATGGCATCTCGTGCATGCTCATAAGAATCCTGAGCATCATATCCATCATGGGTTCTCATAACTGAACCACCATTTACTGCACTACTTGGAATACTTCCCTTGAAGGTGACTATGATTCTGCAAACGTGTTAGTAACACAAGTGTTAGATGCATAACATTGATATAAACCAACATTACTTACCCTCTCTTGGAAAAATTATAAAATTACAAGTTTTCCCAAAACATATAATTTTCTTCCTCAAAGAACGTCTGTCTCAGGGGGACAACGGGGGTCAAGAGGGCTTGCCCCCTTGTTTTGTAAATCTTGAATTTTCACGCAATCTGGTGCATAAGATCGCTGCCACTTTCTCCTTTTCAGCCGTGAAAATCCACTGAAAAACCGCTGAAAATCCTACTGAAAAACAACCGAAATCTGCTGGGAAATCCCATGGAAAACTCAAAATTTCCTTGTACAGGATCGGGTCTCATTCCAACTAACATTCCAACGTTTTGGCGGGAAAATCGTCAAACTTCCGATCTGCATCGGCGACGCGGAGGACTGTTCACCTATTTCCTTCCGCTGCATCGGATCTACATCCAACTATCCGAACCTAATCAGTGATGAAACCGGCCTATGCGCTGCATCAGCGGTCGGGTGTCTTGTGCATCAGGTGGTTAATCATCTAGGTAGCTGTAACGACGAACGTTCAATCCACTAACCATCGTCGATGGTTGACAACTCCAGGACTTAGAATTTTTTTTGAAATTTCCCCCCTTTAGTCTTCCTTTTCACCGCTTGATCGGCTCCATTCTCTTCTTTTCATCAACGTGATAGTTCCATCAGAAGCTGCAATGGCGACCCACCATCTTCGCTCTTCTCTCGATCGGCGGCCAAATCTCTTGTGGCATAACCTGATCGATATCGGTAGTCTCTTCTCGTCAGAAGACTAGTGCTCTAGGTTTCCAAAATGGCGGCACACGAAACACTATCTTCTTCCGATAGTCGATGATTTCGGGCCTTAGAAAAAAAAAAATTTAAACTTTATTTACGGTGTCGGCGGTTGGAGGCCTTACCCGTCAGATGCGTAGTTGTCTAGCCATCCGCAACGGTGGGCACTCGATCAACTTTTTCTGCCGATGGACGTCAAACACTTAGAAAATTTTCCGCAATTTCCTTCCAACTGTACTCGATCGAGTATGGTTCTGCCTGGCTCTCCGCTGCATCGGAAGTCCTTTCCACTAAGTGTTTTGATGAATCGATAATTCAAACACTTAAACAAATTTGTGGAAGTTTTCTGTCATCAACTTCTAATCTCTGTTGGGCAGAAATAAATCCTGCTTCTGTCACTGCATCTTCGTGGTCCATTTAGGCCCATGCTGCAACATGAGCTATGATACCACACTGTAACATCCTCAACCCTCTGACCAGTGAAGATGACGCTACCATGGTGTTAGCCATTCGGGCTAAGAGCGCCATGAACATGTACATTCATAAGAATGCTGAAACCAAATGATTTGAACTAGAACATGCATACACGAACATTTATCATATAGCGGAAGCAAACATATGTTCATACAAGCATTCAACATGTTCATGACATTCATTAACAGAAAATATGATTGCAGAAGTAAAATGGACAATATCACTTATCTTATGAAGAACTCGTTCCGCAACCAACTACGTCGCTGCAACGTTCCACCCAACCATAGGCCAACGTGCTCCTTAATCTCTCAGCAACGCTGCCACCCCCGAGATGGGCATGATTCTCCAAGGAATATGGAACAAGCAGGCTGACACATAGCCAAAGACACACAAAACACAGCCGAGCCAACAAAGTTGGGTTTATTAGGCTATCAACAAGACAACCAAGCCAACATGGTCAGATTTATCATGCCATTAAGGAGCTGGGAAAGACTAAATGCTAATCTAGTGAGCCCATTACAGAGCTAGGAACACCTACACCAGAACTAGCCTGACTTCTAAGACACCCACACACACCCAACACAAGGAATCAGTCCCTTCTCTGCTACACAGTCCCTCAGGCCTTGCCTCCCCTTCCAGTGCTATTCAGGGGTTGTGGAGAAGAAAGCCAGCCCTCTAGCTCTGTCCATGTGTTTTCCAAGCACACCAAGTTTATCAAGCAAACCAAGCCCCCATCCCTGCTCCCAATGCAGTCCGAAGACCAACCATTGCATGCATGCAATCAATTAGCAATTACATCTTAACAAGGGAAAACGACTCCAAACAGTCTACGGCAGCCCCAAAGCATAACAGCATACACAACCAACAAATGTGGGGAAAAGTAGCTCGTTCTGCATAATTGAAGCCACTCGGGAAAACTTACGTAATCCACAATGGGGAAGAAAATGCAGTCTCCCAACCTGTGCGTAAGGGAAACTTGCACCAGACCCCAAAATATAAAGGGAAAACACACTAGATGCTACTCTGTGGAAGAACATGAATGACAACCGATAGGCGGCTCCCCTCTTGGCTACGTGAGAGCAAACATAATAGATTCCTGTGTGCGAAAATTAACAGACTCCCGTCCCCAAAATGTAATGAAGACCACAACAAACACAACGTAAGGGAGACCACAGACCCACAAAGAATCTTGAGGAGAACGACGACAACCATAACTCACAGGAAGAACAACGGTCCCAATCTCAACATTGAAATGATGGAAAAATTACACGGCCATACCAGTCTGTAAGGAGATCATACAGCAGAAAACGTGAATGGCCCTTCACAGGAAAATCGTGGATGAAAGAGCATGGCACTCAGCTCACTGCGTGAGTTAAAACTAGGAAAAATCCTGTGCGTGAGAATGAACAAGAATCCTGCCCCCGCGTGAGAATGAACAACCAAGGAAAAGAATGGCGTCCTGGAGTGAGTGGAATGAGAGGCGTAGTCATTCCTCTGCCTATCGTGAGGTTCAATCCGCTGGTGGAGTGTGCGTGTGGGCAAGGACTGACAGTCTTGCCACACTCCACTCCTAGCCATAACTGCCCCAACTAACATCAGTAGTTTTTAATGGTGGTGGTTGGATAAAACAAGGAAAGATGGGAAAATCAAAACAGGGTGGTGACACATGGATTTTCTCTCATGGCTCAAGGTTTGACATCCCTCCCCCCTTATCCTTGTGAAAATCATGCCCCTTCTCAATTTAGTTTCCGCGAATGTAGCTGGTTGGACTATTTATTTAAAGATGCATATTTACATGATGACAAAATTCAATATGTATGCCACATGCCCCGATATACCATCAGTGACAATTTAAATCCGAAACATAGCATAACCAATCGATGGTGGGGCCTTGGCCTTTAGCTCCGCACCATGATCATTTACAATATATACATCACATACATCTAATGCAACGGGGTCAAAACCGAGGTGTTACAATTAAGAAAAAGTGAGCAGGATGCCTTCGCACTGCCTTAAATACATGACCTAATATATGCTTCTAGACTTGTCGTCTTCTGCACAGTTAATATTCATGGGAACAAGTAAACTGGAATGTATTCTACTAGCCAAAAAAAATAAAAAAATCATACTTCTCCATCCATTCTAGCGACACGGCCTTCCTATCAAGTTGGCACCAACCAGCTTGAAATAAACAAGTTGTCAGGAAGTCCCTACTTAGTCATTGGAGATCACCCAATTGGATTTTACTAAGTGGTTAGTGTTATGTCCATTATTCATACTAAATTGTTAAAGTTATTATGAATATAAAACAAATACTATTTAATAAACAAAAAAACCAAAAACTCATAAAGAATAATAAAAAAACAATTTGTTACCAATTTCTTTAAAATGAATACTTGTTGTATATTTGTTACTCTTTCTTGTTGATATGCTCAAGCAAGTCCAAAATCTGATATAATATCTATTTATGTCTATGGGCATAATTATTTTAATGAATGCCCCAGCCATATTGCATAGTCTAAAACTTCTACGATTTGGTTCAGAATAGGCTGATTTCTTAGGCATTATTTTGGAAAAAAGCAGTGAGAATTTTTTAAAATCGAGGTTACAGCTGTCAAGTTTTTGGAATTTTGACACTATTTTGGTAAAAAGCAATGAGATTTGTTTTTTAAATCAAGATTACAGTTGTCAAGTTTTGGAATTTTGAGTGCTGAATCCATTTCTACCTTAAAAATTGACATTAAAACATAGTTACATTCTGATTTTGTAAAATAAAAAACTGAAAAAAATGACCATCAAATCATCTCAATAATTCTATTATACCCAATACAACTTCTAAGTACCAGGTACGAAGCTCCTAGGTACTAGGTACGACCATGCCATGCTTTGAATAACTTAACTTTAATGTTAGACAGATCAGATCTGAAAGCGCCATGAAGGGACCACTGTGGAGACTTGAAAATGCTTGGAATTCGATCATACCTTATGAATCAAAATGGTCATGAGATAACCACCAGTCCATTTTGTTATCGTCGTCTGCGATTTATGATTCCATGAGAAAGAGGATTCTTACTATGTGAGTGAGAAAATAAAGCATTTTTATGATTCCGGGATTTTAAAGAGAAACTATTTCAATATGGGTGGCTGAGGAGATTTTAAAGGGAAAGTGTCGTTTATTATTATATTTATATTTATATTCACATAACAGAAAGAAGGAAGGAAAGGTCTTAACAAATATATGTTTGTCCCTATTTCAACTCCTCGGCAGATTAATCATATTTAAATATTTATAATATACAAATAATTTATTTTCAATTGTAATATTACGTGCGTATGAGTTTTTTTTTAAATCAAGGAAATAAATAATCAAGCTATTAGAAGTTACATTAGAAATAAACAAAAACAAAAGAGACCATAAACTATTTGATCGGGATTAGAAGTGACACATCGATCGAGAAACGAAGCTATATATGCCTGAATTTCTTCGTATCCATCGTGATCTTTCCGAGAACATAGTTGAAGTCATAAGTTAGCAGGCAGAGCAATGGATGAGAAGCAAGAGTTCAAGAACAAGGAATGGATTCCGTTGTGTACAGGGACAGCAGAGTCTGAGAAATCAGACATTTCAGATTCAGCTTCTACCTTGACCACACTCTCACCCCAGAAAGACCCAATTAATAATAGCGATGAAACACATGGAAATGAGAGCAGATTCAATGGCGCAGAATGCTCAACTATTATTGATGAACTGCTCAATACAAAAGATTATAATAATAAGAACAAAAATGAAACAGAGAACCAGGACTGCGAAGAAGATAATGGGTATAGCAGTAGCCCATTACATTCATATGTTCAGAAGGAAAATTACTCCATCAATGGCGGAGACAATGGCAATGTGCTTCAAAATCCTACACCAACTTGCTCCAGCTGCGTCATAAACCCATCAATGAGCGAAGAAGAATCAAGTGTAGCAAATGCAATGAGATTATCAAATAATTCTGTAACAATCGCCGCAATTCGTGAGCCGATCAGAACAAGGCTGAGAAGTGGGTCCATTACTCCCATCTCATACTCTTCCCTTCTATCTTCCAGAAAACCTTTCAATTCTCCTTATGTAAAGGACCAAACTGCAGAGCAAGTTGATGATGAGCTCAAAAGAAAACCTGCACCTGGAAAAAAGAAGCGAGCAACAAATTCCATTCCTCCCAATGAGGTCTTAGAGCGAATACTTAAAAAGCGCATAAACCCTCCGAGGCCATGTAATTCGTATGCTTTTTTCGTGATGGCTAACTGGCATGCAGTCAACTATGCTCATCCTGATGATTCCTTTGAAGATATCAGTAAGAAAATCAGCAAAATGTGGTCTCAACTCTCATCTCAAAGCAAGAAAGTACGTGTCAACTAATCTGATACTTCCAGTACGTGTAAATATTGTATGAATGGCTGCAGGCATGCTAATGACTTTAACCTGTTCTGTTTTGTTTACAATATATTTGTGTAGAAATTCAGGAACATGTTTCTGCGAGAAAGGAGGAGATACAAGAAACAAAAGCAAGCTCTAAAACTGTACATGGATGAGAACGATTTATACATCTGATCTTCTTCTAATCCGCCTATCCACGATTTGCTTTGTTTGGTTTGATGATTTCACCAAGCATCCAGAGTTATCCATGATTTGCTTGGTTTTCTTGAATGATTAGAGCTATATAGCTGTAAACATCATTTGAGTTGTAGCTCAAAAGGTTAGTTCAACTACTGGTATTTCGCTTGTTCTATGTAAGCAAATTCTTTGTCCCTTGGCTCTAATTCCCATTCCCTCCTAATCCCTAGATTAGCTGCAATAGCTTTCCTTGCAAATCTTGCGGAATTTGGCACATTAACATACTCCAAACACATTTATTTAAAATGTGTGGGGAATATTTTTTTTTAATATATTAACAAGGAAAAAGTAAGGTCAGCATGATTATTTTCTTTGTACATGAAGATTTCTTTTCTTTTTATTTTTAAAATTTTGATAAATTATCTAGTTTGGTTTTATTAAAAGTGAAAAACAACCACTTCAGTTTTTTTTTCAAGTTTTACTACTTAGCTAATGAATCATTTTAAAAATATTAATTGCTACAATAAATCATATTCAAATTGTACTACTAAGCTAATTTGAATTACTATAAAAATATTAATGGGGTACTCTCAATCATAAAAGTATAAAAGTAATATGAAAGAATTATAAAAATTAAAAAATTATATTAACCATGTATATAGAATAACACTAAAAAAAAACTTAAATACAATAAAATAAAAGATTATTTTATTTTGATATAAAAAAATCAATAAACAACCAAATTCTTTTTAAAGTAAATCTATCCAAATATTTATACATCTAAATTCCTACACCTATCATGATGCAATGTTGTAAGTTTGAAAATGCTTAAATTCTTTTTAAAGTAAACTTTTCCAAATATTTATACATCTAAATTCCTACACTTATCATGATGCAATGTTGCAAGTATGAAAAATGCTTCAATTAGACTAATATGTAAGGATTTCTTAATGCAACCATCTAAAATAGCATGTGGGAATTTCTTAATGCAACCATCTAAAATAGCATGTTGTCATAATCATAACTTATTGAAAGAGTAAATATTTACTTTATATGAATACAAAATCACAATCATATCTTATTAGCAAACCAAATATTTTCTACAAAAGATTTGTACAATAGCCTAAAGCATCATCCATGGTCAACAATATTTTTAAATGTTTTGAAATAAACACTCATTATTTGGAGCAACTATGAAGCTCAAACACTTACATTTACAAAGAAAGTTTTGACAATGGTTTGAAATAATAGATACATGCACACTTCTTAATGGATCATCCTACTATCTGGTTGGATGCCACTCAAAGAGCTAAAAAGGAACACACCGTGATGAATGCCAAATAAAATAGGTCCCATTTATTCCATGTACTCATCCACCTACCTTCTCTTACACTAATCCTTCACCATCCTTTCCACCTCTGAAGATCTAAAATTTAATTTAAGATGAAATGGAATACTGCTACCTCAAAGGTCTTTGCTACAACTATAATGAGAAATATTCCCTTGGCCATATATATAACGAGCAAAAACTATCTACAACCATTTCAAAACACATTTATAATGATTAAGTTCAAGTTATAACCCCTTAAGTTCTTCATGAATATGTAGAATACATTCCCTCGCCGATGTACCAAAAAAGAAACCCTAAATATTTTTGCATGCGTTGACTCGAGTCTTTTTTGTTCCCCAAACCCTAAAACTGATTGGATACATCAAACTTCACAAGGTAGTAATTTCTTAATTTATAGTGGTGGAATACGAATTTATTAATGGGTGGGTAAACGAAGAAACACATTAATGATGATGATGGTTAACGTCCCGTGAGACCAAACTTTGGTCTATTGGACCTAAAGAAGATAATTAATTAGTTTGCTTTAAAGTTATATTTCTATGCTCAAAGAGCTTGGAAAGAAGTGTCCCGAGCTTACTATAATTTTGACAGGCTAAAAGGCTAGGGAAGTCGGTATTGCAACAAATATTATGAAACTGGGATCTAATGTGGGTGTACGCAGGGCACTCTAAGAGGAAGTGATTTTCATCTTCAATGTTCTTACTCTCACAAAGGTGGCAGATCCTTTCTACCCATGGTGTTTTAGGGACTGTCCAACGACCAGTTTCACTATGGAGCTCATGCGAGTTCATTCTTATCTTAGCTATGTTAATTTTTTTCTTAGTACTAATCAAAACAGAGAGATACTTTTGATCTTCTAGAGTAGGGTTGACGACCTCCTTATAATATCTTAATTTTCTTTTAGCCTCGAGATCTTTCTCACACCACAATTTTTCTTTAAACTTAGAAGAAATAATATTTTTAATGTTATTAATATTCTGCAAAGAAACATTTTCATCGATCTCCCAGTGATTTAACCAAGACCTGGTATCTTTATACCACCCACACTTGAGCCTTAAGTGTTATTGGCTGGAGTTTAAAGCTATCTTAGGGAGTCTATGGTCTCCAATGTTATTGATTTTGTTCTTGTATAACAGGAGTCTAGTCATAGCTAGGCTCTCGATGGGGGAAAGACCCACTTCTATAAGGAGAATAGGATAGGGAGTATTGTTTTTTATTTTGAGGTTATAAGTTATAAAACGCTTCTGGATTTGCTCGATCTTTCTCCGGGATTCTCTAGAGATGTTGCAACCCCAAACCTCACACCCATACAAGATGACAGGAGTGACTAGAGTTTCAAAAAGGAGCTTCTTTTTATCCCACATCATGAGGTTTGCAGCTTTACAGTTATTTTCAAGACCAAAGTAAGCTTTCCACCCTCCGTTAATCCTTTTCCTAATGCTATAGTTCTAGTTGAGCTTGTGATGAATATCAATTCCTAGGTACTTGTAAGAAGACACTTCCTCCAAGTTGCTATTGTCAAACATAAAATTAGCGTATGTATCATTCTTGGATTTGATAATCATAACTTTTGTTTTGTCAGTGTTAACAGTCATACCCATGTTAGAGCAGAAATCTTTGAGGAGTCGAAGCTGCTTATCAAGATCAGAAGAACACCTTGCCATAAGGACAATATCGTTAGCATAAAGAAGAAGGATGATGACTATTCCAGCTAAGATCGTACTAGCACAACCCGGTTCTTCAAAACAACCCTCTAACTTATCAATGTAAATGCCAAAAAGGTTAGGGGAGAGGGGGGAAACCTTGCTTAACTCCGATATTACACTTAATATCTTTCGACCTCCCCTCGTTGCTTTTAAGCTTGGCAATTACATTCTCGTAAAGCCTTATCGCGGCAGCTCTCAGCTTGAAAGTAACCTTAAGCTCTTCTAACCTATTCCAAAGGTTATTTCTAGGTATCGTATCGAAAGCCTTTCTAAAGTCCACAAAGCAGCAAAAGAGATTGGATTTATCATTGCGGCACTCCTCCATAATGATCCTAAGTGTAATAAGTTGGTCCGTTGTTGAGTGATGCCTTCTAAAACCCACTTGGCCCTTAGCCTGCTTACCTTCACTTTCAAGCCAAATGCTGATTTTCTTTTCCAAAATAATACCATATAACTTGGCTAAGAGGGGGCTTATCATAATAGTTCGATAATTTGAGGGGTTATTTGTATCCCCACTTTTAAAAATAGGGATAATGAGGCTCTGAGTCCAAGGTTTAGGGAACCCTTGCTTGACTGCTTGATTAAAAAGCTTGTGGATGTGAGGGATGAGGACAGGACCTCCAATTTTTAAGATTTCTGCCTGGTAACCTTCAATGTCCTTATCTTTTCCATTAGCCAGACGCTTAACCCCAAAATCTATGTCTTTTAAAGAGAAAACTTCTTCCATTGTGAGGAGGGTTTCAAAGTGGTCTATGACATTCGGGGAATCATAAAGCTTATTAAGATAGGAATTCCAGTCGTGCAGAGAAATTTTATTATTATCTTTAGTTTTTCTAGTTAGAATCTGCCTCCAGAATTTCTTAGGGGCCGTCTTAGAGAGGTGTAAGAGATTGTCTTGCCTTTTGTCAGTATACTGCATTTTTTTATTTTTAGTAAGGGCTTTGTAATTTTTTATCTTGTTAATTTTAAGAGATTCATCAAGAGCTTCCTTACTCTCTCTCCTCGCATTTTTACAATCAGTATCATACCAAGGGTTGGCTTTTCTATTCCTTTTATTACTCGAAAATTCAATTGAGAACTTGTTAATGGAATAAGAGAGGGTTGTGGTAAAATTATAATATAGGTCTTCAATGTTGGCTGTACTTGATAGAGGAAGCAAATTAATTTTTAACTCATTTATAAAAAGATCTTGTTTATTCCTATCAAAGATCAAGTTCTTTTGATTATAAGGATTATCCTCTATGGGATCTCTATGGATGGCATAGTTGAGAGTTACCATTAAAGGTTTATGATCCGAATCAGGCTCATGGTCATTTAGAACTTCCAAATTTATTATATCGTTGTATAAAGAAATAACATAATCTATTACGTTGCTACCAAGCCCATGGATACAGGTCATCTAGCTAGAGCTAGGCCACTTCGTTAGACCATTGCAAATTATGAGATCTTGAGAACTACAGAGCTTGATTAACTCAGACCCAAACAAATTTTCCCCTAAATCTACAGAGCTTCTCTTGTACCTGCTAGCTAAAGTAAGGTCTTCATCTAACCAGAGAGGATTAGGGTTGGAATAATTGCTTAGGAGAATAGCTTGGTTGTTAGAAGTTCTAGCATTAAAATATCCCATTAAAAGGATATTACCTTCATTCCTAAATCTAGAAATATCATTCTCTAGTCCATTGTAAGGACAATTTTTATCCAAATTGTTCTTCTTATAGAAGTTGGAGTTAATAGGGGCAAAATAACATATAGCTATGTAGGTTTTTCTATTGTTGATGTCAATGATTTCTATCCACATATACTGGTTGTGAGGGTCTTTTTTATTAAGCCTAGCATGGGGGGAGATGTTCTTATTAATGTAACACGCTATACCCCCAATGCCTCTACGAGAGGATCGCTTGTTCCAGATTGACCAAAGCACAAAACCATCAATGTTAGGGACTCTAGATTCTGCGTGCTCCCAAGTTTCAACTAAAAAAATAATATCAACTTCATTAGAGATCCAGCTTAGCTTGGGGCCTTTGTTCCATGGAAAGCCCCGACAGTTCCAAGAAAGAATCCGGAGCATGTTGAATTGCTATTTATTACTATCTTTTTGGTTTCTATCTCGAATAACAGCTTTCCTATTTCTGATTATTGCCCATTTTCCTTCCTTCCTGGCTTCTTTTACCTTTTGAACCTCCTTTCTTAATTCTGCTTGATCTTCTGGAATGAGATCTTCATTTATGAATATTCCAGTTCCTTTTAGACTTGAGGTTTTACTAAGTATGTTATGTTTATGGTCAGTAGAGCTTACCTTTACTCGGATTAACCTTCCTTTATTCTCAGTTAATTTCCCCAACCTTGTCACTTCTATGAGACATGCTGTTTCAATTTGTAATCTATTGTGTAATTCTGTCTGGGCTATGGATAAAGTATCCTCGTTTTCCTCCTCTTTCAAGCCGAAAATTACAAGTTTCAAGGCCCTTTTGTTACGCTCATGGTCTAATGCTATCAATTTTTTCATTTCCTCTTTAATGGGTTTGATATCTAATTTATCTGCCACATTATTTAGGGTGAGGTTGTTATTAACTTTTGCTTCTAGCTCCTTAATCATGTCCTTCATTTTAAGACTTTCTAAAGTATCGACGTCTCCTTGTTGGGATGTTTGGTTCATATATTGGCTCTGGTTTTCTATAGCATGTAATCTAACCTCAAGTGTCTCCATTTTATTCTCCAGTATTGTTATTTTATTTTCTATTTGTTTTTTAATCTTGTTTTCAAGAGATGTAAATTTATTTTCCAGCATGGCTTCTAATTCTGGTTGTAGTCTAATTTCTCTTTCTTCTCTATGTTTCTCTAAAGACTCTAAATATTCATAAATGCTATTTAAAGTAATTGAGCTAGGTCTACCTTTGACAGTCTTTGGTAGGTGCGGTGATTTATTCATATTTATGAGCAAATGAGCTGTAGATATGTATTAGAAAAGAAGAGATAAGGAATGTGTGCACCTGAGATTTGAATGTGAATCGTAATATGTTCCATCTCAGATGGATAGTTATATCATAGAAAGTTCCAAAAAAATACGATCAGATCGGAGAGATCGCATTCATGCAGAGATCGCCTTCATGTAGAGATCCTTCATGCAGAGATCGCCTTCAACAATAAAACCCAGATCACTAAAACCCAGATCGCCTTCAACAATAAAACCCAGATCATCTTCATGCATAGATCCTTCATGCAGAGATCGCCTTCAGAGAGATTGCCTTCAACAATAAAACCCAGATCGTTGTTTCAACAATAAAACCCAGATCACATTGTTTGGATTTTTTCAAGCCGCGCTTCAATAATTTTTTCTTGCCAATAAACTGCATGCAGAGATCGCCTTCAGAGAGATCTCAGAGAGATCTCCTTCAACAATAAAAACCCAGATCGTTGTTTCAACAATAAAACCCAGATCGCATTGTTTGGATTTTTTCAAGCCGCGCTTCCGTAATTTTTTCTTGCAAATAAACTGCATGCAGAGATCGCCTTCATGCAGAGATCCTTCATGCAGAGATCGCCTTCAACATGAAGCGATCGCCTTCAACATGTAGATCCTTCATGCAGAGATCGCCTTCAACATGCAGAGATTGAATATATTTATGCTATGAACAACTTCCAAATCATGGTTGCAAATGTATGGCTTTAAATGGATGGTTAATCCATATAAAATAAGCCTTAAATATTGCACAATTAAAACTTATTTCTACTTTTCAATATAATATATGTGTATGTTTGTGTGTACGCTACTTATATAATTATTTAAAAAACCATGATTATACCAAATTATGATTAAAATTGAAACTTTCAAGGTTATTTTTTTAAAGGAGACGTCGATACTTTAGAAAGTATTAAAATGAAGGACATGATTAAGGAGCTAGAAGCAAAAGTTAATAACAACCTCACCATAAATAATGTGGCAGATAAATTAGATATCAAACCCATTAAAGAGGAAATGGAAAAATTGATAGAATTAGACCATGAGCGTAACAAAAGGGCCTTGAACCTTATAATTTTTGGCTTGAAAGAGGAGGAAAACAAGGATACTTTAGCCATAGCCCAGACAGAATTACACAATAGATTACAAATTGAAACAATATGTCTCATAGAAGTGACAAGGTTGGGGAAATTAACTGAGAATAAAGGAAGGTTAATCCGGGTAAAGGTAAGCTCTACTGACCAGAAACATAACATACTTAGTAAAACCTCAAGTCTAAAAGGAACTGGAATATTCATAAATGAAGATCTCATTCCAGAAGATCAAGCAGAATTAAGAAAGGAGGTTCAAAAGGTAAAATAAGTCAGGAAAGAAGGAAAATGGGCAATAATCAGAAATAGGAAAGCTGTTATTCGAGATAGAAACCAAAAAGATAGTAATAAATAGCAATTCAACATGCTCTGGATTCTTTCTTGGAACTGTCGGGGCTTTCCATGGAACAAAGGCCCCAAGCTAAGTTGGATCTCTAATGAAGTTGATATTATTCTGTTAGTTGAAACTTGGGAGCACGCAGAATCTAGGGTCCCTAACATTGATGGATTTGTGCTTTGGTCAATCTGGAACAAGCGATCCTCTCGCAGAGGCATTGGGGGTATAGCATGTTACATTAAGAAGAACATCTCCCCCCATGCTAGGATTTATAAAAAAGACCCTCAAAACCAGTATATGTGGATAGAAATCACTGACATCAACAATAGAAAAACCTACATAGCTATATGCTATTTTGCCCCTATTAACTCTAACTTCTATAAGAAGAACATTTTGGATAAAAATTGTCCTTACAATGGACTAGAGAATGATATTTCTAGACTAAGGAATGAAGGTAATATCCTTTTAATGGGCGATTTTAATGCTAGTACTTCTAACAACCAAGCTATTCTCCTAAGCAATTATTCCAACCCTAATCTTCTTTGGTTAGATGAAGTCCTTACTTTAGCTAGCAGGTACAAGAGAAGCTCTGTAGATTTAGGGGAAAATTTGTTTGGGTCCAAGTTAATCAAGCTCTGTAGTTCTCAAGACCTCATAATTTGCAACGGTCTAACGAAGTGTCCTAGCTCTAACCAGATGACCTATATCCATGGGCTTGGTAGCAGCGTAGTAGATTATGTTATTTCTGATATTTTTTTATACAACGATATAATAAATTTGGACGTTCTAAACAACCATGAGCCTGATTCAGATCATAAACCTTTAATGGTAACTATCAACTATGCCATCCATAGAGATCCCATAGAGGATAATCCTTATAACCAAAAGAACTTGATCTTTAATAGGAATAAACAAGATCTTTTTATAAATGAGTTAAAAATTAATTTGCTTCCTTTATCAAGTACAAACAACATTGAAGACCTATATTATAATTTCACCACAACCCTCTCTTATTCCATTAACAAGTTCTCAATTGAAGTTTCGAGTAATAAAAGGAATAGAAAATCCAACCCTTGGTATGATACTGATTGTAAAAATGCGAGGATAGAGATTAAGGAAGCTCTTGATGAATCTCTTAAAATTAACAAGATAAAAAATTTCAAAGCCCTTACTAAAAAGAAATAAAGGCAGTATATTGACAAAAGGCAAGACAAGCTCTTACACCTCTCTAAGACGGCCCCTAAGAAATTCTGGAGGCAGATTCTAACTAGAAAAACTAAAGATAATAATAAAATTTCTCTGCACAACTGGAATTCCTATCTTAA
>LPNX010197807.1:227560-261748 GCA_001517045.1 Pseudotsuga menziesii | reverse complement strand
CGACTTCTCAGGACCCCCGAGCTCAATCTGGTCTCCCTGGATTGGAACTAGGTGCAGCAAAACATATACAGTCCTTCAGCTCTATATTAACTTAGAATCTTTGAGAAAATTTTCCACAGCTCAACTAGCTGTACTCAGCTTCAAGTTCCTGCAAACATTCACTCACAATCACTTCCTTACTATCTTCCCTTTTTCTCAAATGAAAACTCCTGAATCACATTCAGAATGAATGAATTCTTCCTGGAGTAAAAACTGAGCAGCCAAAGCTCTCTTCATTGAGTACTTTTTAAAGATTGCCTAGGTCTTAATTGGGATAACTGTCATTTAATGAGCCACTTGCCCACATTCCACTTTCTTGGGGAATCATGACCCCAAATATAGGGAAGTTGCCACCTGCAACTTAGGAAGTGCTTGAGGATGCTGCCACTTGTCCTTTGCTTGTCCACCTAGTTCCAATACCCAGTTTGACCAGTAACCTCTTTTAACAGCTCTCCCATGCTGTTGTCTCCATAATATAATTATTATTAATAAAATATTTTCAATTACACTCCATAACTGTTGACTCTGCTGAGTCATCAATCCCTACTTAGGATTAAGTTTATCATAATGTCTCAGAAAATTAAATAAAACAATTACATAATTTTACAAAATTGGGGTATGTGACACATACACACTCTTTTTGGTCAAATTAGCCTAGCTAAACCACTATCCTAAGTATAATTGACATTAATTGAAAATAGTGGAGCATTAATTGCCATAATCCAGTCACACCCATCCTACCTACAGTCAAGGAGGCTAACTTAGCCTTCTCCTACAGTCAAGGAGGCTAACTGGAGCACTCCGGGGGTGATCTAAGTGATATTAATGCACCTAATTGCTAACTGGTGGTTACAATCAGTTCAACCAGTCAGTTAAGGTGCCTCCTCTCATTAAATATATTATTTAATGATTATTTATTATTAAATAATGATCTGGAGTCAACAGGGCGCCTCCACCAACTTCTGATGGTTAGTTCAGCTTCAGTTAACCTCATCGGGGTTCATTGAAGTCATGGAGCACTAACACTTGATGGTTGGATTGCTATGACATGTGTTTGATCTCCTTCAGTTGAGATTCAGTCATTTATTGCACTCCAACTTCAGTTAGGGTTTGGTGAGTCAATTAGGGTTTTGGTCAAGTGGTTAATTGAGTGTGATTGAATGGCTCAGAGTCAGTTAAGCTAGACTCACTCACTGAATTTGAATTGTCTCCTTAGCTATTCGAATTCTTCACGGAGTTAAGCTATTACTTGACATTGGTATTGTAACCATTCATTGTTTATTGAATATATAGAGAGGAAACCATTCTAGTTCCAATTAACACCATTTCATGAGTATTTGTTAATTATTCTTTCATGAGATGGATTCTTAGTTCCTAGATCATGTGCAAGAATTAATAAGAGAAGCTTCGAGACGATTCTCGAAGTTGACCTCCGTGGAGCCTCATCCCTATGGTTTAGGACCAGCTGGAGCTCGAGATCCTCCCTTTTAGGATCTTATCTCCACCTCACCCATGAGATCCTCAACCATACCTATCCTCCCATGCTTTTAAATACTGGCTCACCCCCCATGGGAAAAAGGAGGAAGAATTGTGTTTCATACCTAAACTTTATCAAAATCATTCTTGATTCTTTGGAGGCAAGGTGAAGTTAGAGGCAAGGAGCCATTGGAAGGAACTCTCAACACCAAGGCATGAAGGTTGTATTCTCTCCAATCATTTATTAATAAAGAATGTCTTTTCTTTCCCATATTTACTATTTTATATGTATGTATTGGTCGATTCCTTGGTCACAGGCATAGATCTAGCTGATTATATTGTATGCTATCATGTTTTCTTTGTTGTCTTCCATATTTTACAGGTTCTTCTGCGGTAAGATTTAAGGATAATGAGGACAACCTTTGAGAAAAGTATCATGGCATTATATTCTAGTGATGAATTAGGTCTAGGGAGAGTCTAGCATTCCATGTTTGTGTTTTGTTCTAGACCTGAACCTTTTAGATCTAGGGAACTAGCTATTGTCTGTAGGAGGTGTGTATTTCTAGATAACAAAATTGGCAACTCTGTTGGGGGCCTACTTAAAATTCTAAATCATCGGTAAGTTGAAACCTCCACCTTCATTTTCAAATTCTATCTCTACTTTTCCATTCATAGATCTGTGGATCTACTTTGAATTTGATTGTTTTGCCTCTGTCTTCCTTTGGATCTTCATATTTTTGGTTCACTAGGTTTTATGGTGATTGTTTGGGTTCATTTTTCAGTCTGTAACTTCCTTTTCTGTTGATTTTTTATTTTTATTTTTCAAATCGCCATCTCGGGTACCGCTCTTGAGCTGTGTTATAAGTGCGGTTATGGAGCTGTCACCACTATTCGTCTGTGTTAAAGAAGCGAGGCCACCGCCCTTTCTCTGTGTCCAAGAAGAGGTGTTGGACCTAGTAATTCCTTGGTGTGAACCTGATGTAAGCAGTGCCACCGTTCTGTTTCTGTGTACAAGAAGCGGTGCTCAGGCTGGTAACGCCCTGTTCAACGCCTGCAGAAGTAGTGCCAGGTATTTCTCGTAGCCCTATTTGGTGTTTGATTCTAAAATGCTTGTTATTAGTATTTGGATCCATGCTTCAGATAGTTACAATTGTTTTTGAACTCTACAATTAATTTTTGAATAGAAAACTCAATCAAAGAATTCATACCCCCCCCGGGCCCCCCTTGAGCGTGTATGAATTCATACGTATTCTCAAGAATTGTGATTGATGTTAGTCTTTAAAGCTTCATAGTTAGCTTTGACTAAAACTTGGTTTTGTTAGATGTCTGATTTGTGTCTTCTTTAATAGAACAAGAAAAGATTCATTTCAGTTTTTCTTCTTTTTTTATACATGATTTTTGTATGGTTTTTCCTTTTTTCAAAAATTGTGAAAGAATCCATATAAAAGTTATTTTAGAATGTTACTACTAGTTCATTCTCGCTTTAGTTGAAAAATATGAACACTTTTGTATAAAAGTTGTATTATCTTTTCTTGCTTTTCATTAGAGATCTCACTTCTTTTTCCATTCAAATGAGAAGCTTTTGTTTGTTTCAGTTAGGAACAGATCATATAAGCAATTTGTTTCATTGTTGTATGGGATTTATTCTATGTTTCAAAGAAATTGATTCTCTCTCTCCCTTCCTTAAGTAGGGCATACCTTTAAAGTGAAAGTGAAATTTTTGCATTATCATACTGCATGGTTTTACTTTTATGTCCTCTCCTCATGCATCCACCTAACCGTTCAATATAAAATTAAGCACTAGCTTAGGCTTAAAATTTTTAGCAATTTGTGTGACATGTTAGTGACGTGTTTGGGCGTCGTAAAATGTAGGAGATATCATTAATTTGTCTACACTACAACCCGGGACTCATGTGGTTCTTCCACATACCATCGGTATCTCGAACAACCTTTCACGTACCCTTGAGGTATATCGAAAGGTACTTCACGTACTTGATTGTATATTGAAAGGCCCCTTGTGAACGGTTGTGCATTAGACAACACTACTACCGATTTGAGCTCCCATGTACCTTGCATAAATCAGGAGATACTTTTAGGAATCCCGAGACCATCCGAGTTAACCCTTTGGCTGTCTTGGCATCACACTAGTTTTGATGGTTTGACAATCCCGTGAGGTGCCAGACCTTTAATCCACTCCTCTCACATATTTTTCTTGCTTCTTTAGTTTGAGTAGTGCTTGTTGTCTGTATAATTAGGATTTTGTATAAGAGAGAGATAGTTGTGTTACATAGTTATGGCTTCGCCTTTCGGGACTACCAACCAAGAGACGCCTTTACCAAGCATGTCTTTTGTGTTCCCTTCATATGGGGATGTTGGTCCTCATCTCATGGCTACGTTAAACCTTCCTGGATTGACTATTGGATTACCCGTTTGGCTATTCTCTAGTCCAGTTATCCCATGTACACCAGTTGCTTCTGATCCTAATCATTCATCGCAAGAGCATCAACCTCATGTTGATCCCTCTCCTTATTCACCAGATGTGTCTTTTCTCATTTCTCCCTCTTCGCCTGTTGAAAGTTGTAGTACTAGTAGTCAGGTGGATAAGAAGAAGAAGAAAAGGAAGATTAAGAAGAAGAAAAAAAAACAAAAAACCAAGTCTCAACCAATAACTCCTCCCAGTGTGTAGAGTGTTGATCTACACACCCCAAGATCGTGTAAGCCCGAATTCCCTTGTAGGATTTGCATGGGTGATAACCTTCTGAAATATTGTCATGGTCTAGTCCTAGTTTTATAATAATGTTCTAAGCTTTCCCGACAAGATATGTCATCGGCCTCTGGTCATCATGCCGATGATCCCCCCTCAACCAGTGACTCCGTGGTTAAGAGTCGGAAGGGTAAAGTCAAAAATCCTTGCTTGCTATGTAAGGACATGCACTTTACTTACCTTTGTCCTCGCATGGATGAAGTTTCTAAGTTGTTGGAAGATATTATTGTTTCTCGTCAACGGCTTCCAACAGGTTATCGTAAGTTGTCACTTAACATCTCATTGGTTGATAAAGTGGTCGATCTAGTTCTAACCTCAGTTGATCCCGCTCTTCCTTTGAAGAGTGAAGTTGAAGTGGTCAATTTGGTTCCATCCTTGGTCGATCCCACACTTTCGTTGAAGAGTGAAGTCGAAGTGGTTGATTCGGTTTCATCCGCAGTCAATCCCACTCTTCCTTTGAAGAGTGAAGTTAAAGTGGTCAATTTAGATTTATTTGTGGTTGATCCCACTCTTCTTTTGAAGAGTGAAGTCCAAGTGGTCGAGTCAATGTCATCTCCACCCAATCCCACTCTTTCATCAGAGAGTGTTAAGACTGAAGTAGTCTCGTTGACCAAATATTCATCTTGCCCTTCTCTTCCAGTAGAGAGTGAACTAAATCCTGCTGAAGATTTTATGCTTCGTTCTGATTGTTCTCGATAAGAGGAAAGTTTGTCTATTTCGACAGAACCCTCTCCAAGTAATGAGGTTATTTCCTTTGACTGGAGTAACCTAACATAGTCTCGTCTTCATTCGAGTGTTCCTTTCCAGATAGTTGTGAATGTTACCGCTAGGAAGATTATTCACACTATTGTTGACGAAGGGGCTTCTGTTAGCATTCTATCCTCAACTGCTTGGGAAGGTTTAGGTTCTCCTAAGCTTGCTCTGGCCACCGATCAGATACTGGTTTTTAATTGTAGGCCTATTGTACCTTTAGGGATCCTTCCTCATTTGCTTATTACATTAGGAGGGAAAACTGTATGTATTGATGTTATGGTGGTCCAAGGTCCTTTAGATTTCAATCTGCTCCTTGGACATGATTATGTTTATGCCATGAAGGCTGTTGTGTCCACACTCTTTAGATTTATTCATTTTCCCCATGATGGGAATATTGTGACCATTGATCAGCTTTCCTTTGTTACACCTAACCATCGCATCACTCCTAGTAATCAGACTTCCCTGAATGTGCCGCATGTTCTTGTGGTTCCTTCCCCTTCTAGTTAGCTTCTTCCCATCATAGGTAAAACGGGGGGCATGGCTCTCGCCTCTAGATATCACACTAGATTTAAGTCGCTATCTTCTTGGGTAAGAATCATGTGAGCATAGTTCTCATTCTATGTCAAGCTCGTTAAAAAATGAAATAGATTCCCTTGAGCATAGTTCATTTTCTATTTCAATCTTGTTAAAAAATGAAGTAGGTTTCCTTAAGCAAAGTTTACCTTTTGGTTTCAAGCTTGCATAAAAATGAAACCATGTTTTGAGCATAATTTATATTCTCTTTCAAGCTCGTTAAAAAATAAAATGGGTTGTTTTAAGCAAAGTTTACCCTTTTGGTTTCGAGCATGAATAAAAATGAAACCATGTCTGAGAGCATAGTTCTTCTCCCATGTCAAGCTCATTAAAAAATGAAACAACACCTGACCATCATGTCAGTTTTCTCCGAGCATAGTTACCTTCTGTTTCAAGCTTGTGTAAAAATGAAACAAATCCCCTCCCCAGTGGAGTCGCCAAATTTGTTATCATGAATATAGCACCTTATGCGAACAGAAGCTGTTCCTTTGGTCTGAATGGTTCAGATCCAGAACAAATGAGTAACAACTAGGTTGAATACTTTCCCTGGAAGCTGTAGATGCCAGAAATAAAATCTCTAATGGAGGACCTGCAGACCTGCAAAAGCACATCAAAGATACCAGAAAACTATCCATAGATCCATATTAGTGACTAAGAAATCCAATAATATATATGTGATATTATAACACAATAGATATATGGGAAGGAAATCAACTTTGCATTAATAGATGAATGAAAGAGCTTACAACCGTTTTTCCTTAGTGTCGATGCACTCCTTCACAATACTAGCACCTCATCCCCAATGGCTCCAAATTGCACCTCTATGCTCTCTAATGGATTAGGCCAGGATGTTAATTCAAAAGCATACCTTTACTTCGTTCTTCTCCCTTAATTTCCCCATCATGATTGACGAACCCCTCCTTTCTCAGGTTCATAAAACATATGAGTTTGGACTTGTACGAAGCTATATCGAGTGTTTGTTACCCTCTTTGAACTCAAAAAAAAGAAAAGAGGCACTCGTCAATAATGATGGGGAAATTAAGGTAGAAGAAAGGAGTAAAGTTAAGGGAGAAGAAAGGAGTAAAGTTATGTTGTTGAATTAACATCGTGGCCTAATCCATTAGAAAGCATAGAGGAGCAAGTTGGAGCCATTGGGGATGAGGTGCTAGTCTTGTGAAGGAGTGCATCGACACTAAGGAAAAACAATTGTAAGCTCTTTCATTCATCTATTAATGCAAAGTTGATTTCCTTCCCATATATCTGTTGTGTTATAATCTCACATATATATTATTGGATTCCTTAGTCACTAATATGGATCTATGGATAGTTTTCTAGTATCTTTGATGTTGTTGTATGTTTGATGTGATTTTGCAGGTCTGTAGGTCCTCCATCAGAGATTTTATTCTAGGCATCTACAGCTTCCAGGGAAAGTCTTCAACCTAGTTTTAACTCATCTGTTCTGGATCTGAACCATTCAGACCAGAGGAACAACTTCTGTCTGCAGAAGGTGCTATATTCCCGATAACAATAGTCACAACCCACACCTCCCCTGTCATGCCACATTTCATATTTAGGTCTCATATCATGGTCCTAACATCTTTGGTACTGTCTTTGATGAGGAAGTGTCAACGTGTATAATATCTCTTTCATGTTGTATATATTTAGTTTCTTTGGAGTCCTTTCATTTCCTACCATGTTAACTCCATTTGATGCTTGATCCTTTAGACCTCAAGAAATTATACACTCTTTCCTTGTTGAATTGGGGGTAATATGATCTCAGTAGAAGTTGAGGTTATTGATGCCACGTTAGATTACAACCTTCTACTTGGATGCAATTGGACATGTGTCATGACCACGACAGTCTCATTAATATTCTGATTGATTTGCTTCCCTCACCAAGGACAAATCATCCCCATCGATTAGTTGTTGCATTGTTGGTGTAATCCAAGTGCCACCTCGGGATCAAATGTTTTGATGGTAAATAATTCCACAAGGACGTGTAAAAATATGGGTGTAGGAAATTTTCCATGTTAATGGAAAACTTTGAACTTCCTTTCTTGTATCTCTTATTTACTCTTGTCTAGTATATGTGATCTTGTCAATTGCAATAGATTCTAGTGATTCATCGTTTGCTAGGATTTGTGAGACATAATTAGGTAATATCCAAGGATTCTTATTCAAATAGGTTATTTTGAATGAAGGTGAATGAAGAAGTATAGATTAGAGCAACTATACCATTGTTTGTAGCTTATCCTTGTTATCAATCTATTCATGTGACTATTGCAGACATTGATCATGTTACTCCTTCCTAGGAAGAACTTGGTGAATTAACCTTGCCCATATGGGTCTTCAACTCTATATATTCTCAAGGCTCACTGCATATATTATTTCCCTCTACCAAGGTTGTTATTGAGTCCATGACTAGATTTGAGAGGCCTTTAGAGGATATGTGTCATCAATTATATTTCCTTCATGATTTAAGTAAGTTGGAAGTTGAACAAAAGAGTTTGACAATCTCTAGAGATTAAAGTTTATATCATGATTTGTTCTCATCTAGTGAGGTATACATGGAAGGAAACATGGTCAACATTTCAAACACCATTCCTATTGATATATATAAGACCCTTGACATTGTGGAAAACATTATGATTGGAGAATATTGTTCACTTGAAGGAGTTAAAATCTATACTACTCCTTTCAAAGAGTTTCATTATGCATTTACTTGGAGTTACAAACAAATTTCAGGAATTGACCCTAGGATAGTTGAGCATGAGATCAAAACTTATGAAAACATGAAACCTATTTTATAGAATTTAGGACTGCTCAATCCACAGAAGGTTGTTTCTATTAAGGTAAAGGTGGAGAATTTATTGAAATATGTCTTCATCTAACCATTTCTGCTGACTAAATGGGTATCCAAACCCATTCTAGTTAACAACAAAGAAGCAAACATTTGTGTATGTACTAATTTTCAAGATATGAACAAGGTTTGTCCTAAGGACACTTACCCCACACCTTTCATTTATTAGATTATCAATTCCTTTGTTGGGAGTGAAATATTCTTCTTCATAGATTGATTTTCTAGATACTATAAGATCTGGATTCCCCTAGAAGAGAATCACAAGACCATGTCCTTTTGTCCTAATTGGAGCATGTTTTCCTATCACAAATTGTTTTTTGGCCTTAAAAATGTCAAAGCTACATTCCAATGGTATATGTCTTATGCATTCCATAGCATCAAGCATATAATGGAAGCTTATCTAGATGACCTGGCTACTCGATCTAAAAAAAGAGTTGATAATCTATCTCATCTTCAAGTAGTTTTTGAGTGATTTTATTTCTATAATATTTTATTTAACCTTAATAAGTGTATATTTTGTGTTGTTACAAGGATATGTCTTAGCTTCATAGTTTCCAAGTATAGGATCATGGTTGATCATTTTAAGGTTGAGGCAATAGTTTAATTTCTTTTAGAGCTTGTAAAAGGTTTCATGTGCCTTTTGAAAAAAGGAGTGCCTTTTGTGTGGGATGATGTCACTAAATTATCCTTCGAAGCTTTGAAAAAGGCCTTGATGTAAAACCCAATACTGATTCCATCGAACTACAACATGGAATTCTTATTATATCATGTGGCTTCTAAATCTACCATGGGTATGATATTGGTTTAGGAAGATGATCAACATCAAGAGCACATGATTTATTAATTAAAAAGGTTTGGATTATCAATAAGAGCTATATATTGAGTAAAATGGTTTGGATCACTAAGACAAGCCCCTATCCATTAGGTAATGGAGTCAACTTTGTGATTAGGTTTGTTTGAAGTGGAAAGATGAAGATATATAATTGGGCAATGAAACTATGGAGAGTCTTGTTACATCAACTAAATTATAGTGCAAACCAATACTAGATGAAATCATTCATATGCATAATAGAGCGTCATACATAATAATTTGTTAGACAATGAAATAAGTAAATAGATATGCCAAGATTTATTATTCAAAGCTGCCTAAAAATAATATGGTTTGAAATATTAAATAATACTAGATACAACAAACTCTAACAAAACCAAAGTTGTCAAAAAATATCAATCTTAATCATCTCTACTTACAAAAATAAACATGTCACTTACAAAAATCACTTCAATCATAATCCAATTACCTTAATAAATAAAAGCATCTTATTTACAACTATAAAAAAGTGAATATATATAATATAGTCTAGGAAATCAAATAATATGAAATACAACAGACTCTAACAAAACCATAAAGTTGTCAAATTAAAAAAAAAAGAGTAACAAAATTCAAAAAATATCAATCAATCCTCTCTACTTACAAAAGTAAACATAACACTTACCAGATTCACACTTCAATCCTTATCCAATTACCTAAAAACAATGAGAACATCTTCTACATCTTTAAATCAAATGAATGAAATGATATATGGTCTTGAATATCAAAAAAATTAAGCATAACAAAACTAACAATATCACAAACTAACAAAGTCCTGAAAAAAAAAATATCATTCGCAATCCTCTCTACTTCTTACAAAAGTAAACATGACACTAACCAGGGTCACACTCCTATCCTAATCCAATTACCTTTAAAAATGAGAGCATCTTATTTATAACTATTAAAAAAAGTCGATAAAAATGAGAGAAGAGACGTCATGCAAATATTCGCCTCTCTTAACCTATTGGATTTGATAAAAAGTGACTATGAAATAGTAAAATTGTGTTTTAATGAAACACTCAACTTTAAGTAAAGACTCATAGATATTATGTAAAGTATTATTTTGAAACACAAACATAGTTTAGGTCTCTCTTTCGGTCCGTCTAAATAAATGGGATAATAAGATAAGTGGTCCAATTGAAATTAGATTTAGATGTAACTACTTTGAAAATCTAAAAAAAAACTATTTAATGAAAACGATAATAATTCCATTCTCACTTTAATTTTATGGGATAGGTGTGAGGATGTATTTGTGCAAGATAAGTAGTTCAAGTGAAATTAAATTTAGATGTAACTACTTTGAAAATAAATAAAAAACGATAATAATTTCACTCACTTTAACTTTATGGGATAGGTGTGAGGATGTATTTGTGCAAGAAGGTGTGTTGGATGTAAAGATGTATTTATGCAAGAAAGTGGGGGTGATAGGCATAATTGTCCATGAAACTTATTCAATATGTAAATTATGTAAATTCCACTACATAGTTACGTCATGGACCTTAACCTCACAAATTACACTACACAACTATGTCTTTTACTCAACTGCACCTCTCCCCATCCACACCACCACTCTTGTGAGTAAACCCCTATTCCCTCACCCTCATGATGGTGACAATTGAAGTGCAATTAAGCTCAAGTGGGGTGCACAACTACATCCCTACTTCCAAACTCATAAGTTAAAGTACAAAAGTGCACTTCAAGTGTAATTAAATTTAGATGTAACTACTTTGAGAATAAAAAAAACTATCGAATGAAAACGATAATAATTTCTCTCTCTCTCACTTTACCTTTTATGGGGTAGGTGGAAGGATGTATTTGTGCAAAAGGGTGCATTGGGTGTGAAGATGTATTTATGCAATAAAGTGGGGTGATAGACATAATTGTCCATGAACCTTCTTCAATATGTAAAGTATGTAAATTCCACTACATAACTACATCATGGATCTCAACCTCATAAATTGCACTATACAACTACATCCTTTACTCAATTGCCCCATCCCCATCCCCATCCCCATCCCCACTCTTGACTCTTACAAAAGAGTAACAAAATTCAAAAAATATCAATCAATCCTCTCTACTTACAAAAGTAAACATAACACTTACCAGATTCACACTTCAATCCTTATCCAATTACCTAAAAAAAATGAGAACATCTTCTACATCTTTAAAACAAATGAATGAAATCATATATGGTCTTGAATATCAAAAAAATTAAGCATAACAAAACTAACAATATCACAAACTAACAAAGTCTTGAAAAAATATATATCATTCGCAATCCTCTCTACTTCGTACAAAAGTAAACATGACACTTACCAGGGTCACACTCCTATCCCGATCCACACTCCTATCCTAATCCAATTACCTTTAAAAATGATAGCATATTATTTATAACTATTAAAAAAAGTCGATAAAAATGAGAGAAGAGACGTAATGCGAATATTCGCCTCTCTTAACCTATTGGATTTGATAAAAAGTGACTATGAAATAGTAAAATTGTGTTTTAATGAAACACTCAACTTTAAGTAAAGACTCGTAGATATAATGTAAAGTATTATTTTGAAACACAAACATAGTTTAGGTCTCTCTTTCGGTCCATCTAAATAAATGCGATAATAATCTAAGTGGTCCAACTGAAATTAGATTTAGATGTAACTACTTTGAAAATCTAAAAAAAAACTATCTAATTTGAAAATCTAAAAAAAAAACTATCTAATGAAAGCGATAATAATTCTATTCTCACTTTAATTTTATGGGACGGGTGTGAGGATGTATTTGTGCAAGATAAGTGGTTCAAGTGAAATTAAATTTAGATGTAACTACTTTGAAAATCTAAAAAAAAATATTTAATAAAAACGATAATAATTTCACTCACTTTAACTTTATGGGATAGGTGTGAGGATGTATTTGTGCAAGAAGGTGTATTGGGTGTAAAGATGTATTTATGCAAGAAAGTGGGGGTGATAGGCATAATTGTCCATGAAACTTATTCAATATGTAAATTATGTAAATTCCACTACATAGTTACATCATGGACCTTAACCTCACAAATTACACTACACAACTACGTCTTTTACTCAACTGCACCTCTCCCCATCCCCACCACCACCACCACTCTTGTGAGTAAACTCCTATTCCCTCACCCTCATGATGGTGACAATTGCAGTGCAATTAAGCTCAAGTGGGGTGCACAACTACATCCCTACCTCCAACCTCATAAGTTAAAGTACAAAAGTGCACTCCAAGTGTAATTAGATTTAGATGTAACTACTTTGAGAATAAAAAAAACTATAGAAATGAAAACGATAATAATTTCTCTCGCTTTCACTTTAACTTTTATGGGGTAGGTGGGAGGATGTATTTGTGCAAAAAGGTGCATTGGGTGTGAAGATGTATTTATGCAATAAAGTGGGGTGATAGACATAATTCTCCATGAACCTTCTTCAATATGTAAATTATGTAAATTCCACTACATAACTACATCATGGATCTCAACCTCACAAATTGCACTATACAACTACATCCTTTACTCAATTGCCCCATCCCCATCCCCATCCCCATCCCCATCCCCACTCTTGACTCTTGTGAGTAAACTCCTATTCCCTCACCCTCATATGCTCGTGACAATTAAAATGCAATTAAACTAAAATAAATGCACAACTACATCCCTACTCCAAACCCATAAGTTAAAGTATACAAGTGCACTCCCCACCCAAAATCCCTTGAAGATGAAGGTACCGTGGAAGTTTGTAAACTACCCTTTGATTTTCAAAATGAGTTAGGATTTTTAACTTTTCAAACCTACCCTTTGATTGTCAAAATGAAAGACCTTTATATAAACAAACACCTACCTTCCTCTTTAAATATACTTTCAATTAAATATGCCTAGTGTAAATTTGGAACATCGTGACAATCGTGGAAAAGTGGAGCATGAAATACTCAACTCAAATGCCAATGAGAGTGGTTCTCACTTTTTCAAAACGTATTCGTCTTTACACCATGTTTTTCCTTGTAGTAATGTCTCCAATTAAAATATGGAGAACTACATTATGCAACACTCATGGCTCGATATTTAATATTTTAATAAAAAAATATTGTAAAATTAAAGTGATGTATTCCAATTATGTTGAAAATATCGTATCATTAAAAAGTGATTTAATTTATGTAATAAGTTTTCTCTAGTTGGGATTTTTGATAGTATATATTTTTGTTGATTAAATATTTTAATCAATTTTCAATGGTTTTGTATAAAAGTATAAAAACCTTTAGAAAACATCTCTCCTTTTTTATAAATTTTGGATAATAATAAAGGTAAATTTTTTTATAAAATTATTTTAAATTTTAAAAATAATCAGTACAATATTTTAATATGTGAAATTGTAAATAGTTTAAACTCCATTTATGTTAGTAATGGCTTCTAATGATATAAAAGAGTTGTCAGTACAAATAATGAATTAAAATAAATATTAGAAAATATTATAAAAATAAAATGATAATTACAAGAAAAATGTGTTATAAAAGTATTGTTAATAAAAATGATGAATTAAAATATAAGATTAAATATTATAAAAATAAGATAATGATTACAAGAAGTGGGTCTTTCCCCCATCGAGAGCCTAGCTATGACTAGACTCCTGTTATACAAGAACAAAATCAATAACATGGGAGACCATAGACTCCCTAAGCTAGCTTTAAACTCTAGCCAAAACCACTTAAGGCTCAAGCGTGGGTGGTATAAAGATACCAGGTCTTGGTTAAATCACTGGGAGATCGATGAAAATGTTACTTTGCAGAATATTAATAACATTAAAAATATTATTTCTTCTAAGTTTAAAGAAAAATTGTGGTGTGAGAAAGATTTAGAGGCTAAAAGAAAATTAAGATATGATAAGGAGGTCATCAACCCTACTCTAAAAGATCAAAAGTATCTCTCTGTTTTAATCAGTACTAAGACAAAAATTAACATAGCTAAGATAAGAACGAACTCGCATGAGGTCCATAGTGAAACTGGTCATTGGATAGTCCCTAAAACACCATGGGTAGAAAGGATCTGCCACCTTTGTGAGAGTAAGAAAATTGAAGATGAAAATCACTTCCTCTTAGAGTGCCCTGCGTACACCCACATTAGATCCCAGTTTCATAATCTTTGTTGCAATACCGACATTCCTAGCCTTTTAGCCTGTAAAAATTATAGTAAGCTCGGGACGCTTCTTTCCAAGCTCTTTGAGCATAGAAATATAACTTTAAAGCAAACTAATTAATTCTCTTCTTTAGGTCTGATAGACCAAAGTTTGGTCTCAAGGGATGTTAACCATCATCATCATCATCATCAACAAGAAAAATGTGTTATAAAAGCGTTGCACATAATTTAAGTAGAAAATATGAATGTTCAATAATTAAATATATGTACATAATCTTTGAAAAAAATATAACTATTTAGCAAGCAACTTTGTTATCAAGTGGGCATGCTTTTTGTATGCATTTCTTCTTCCATTTAAAATAAACTTGTAGGGAAGAAGTAAAAGAGGATAGCATTTGAAAGCAAGTAACCTACATAGTTATTCTTTCATCTAAACTAAACCCCTTGATAGGTAGGTGGAAGAATATAGCATTTGGAAGCTTTGAAGATATATTTAAACTTGAAGCCATCACGAAATTATATACATATACTAATTATTTATCATTATCTTTATTATGTTACACAATAAATTGGGTAATTGCTAAACAGATGAAGTAAAATAGTCATAAGTATCCTTTGTAAAAGTCAAATAGTGATAATTACTAAGCACATATAGTGAAATATAACACTTTTCTTTCTTGTAAAAGTTAAATATTGATTGCCCAAAGAGCCACTTTCTATAGCCCCATGTGGGTGAGATGTGTCCTGCTCACTTTGGCACATTACAATGGAGGATTACAACCATATTTGTAAATTTCTTCGCATGCAAATACAACTAGCAAGAAACCATGGGCCACTAAAGCCATGTTCTTGAAACCACTTACATCTTTGTTCATTCCCAAGTCAAGGTTAACCCTAACATGTAAATGTTCATTATTAGTTGTAGAGAAAAACAAGTTATTTCTCAAGAACATTTGCATATATGTTTAAAAAAAATTATTTGATGGTAAAATGTTTTTCAAATTCCATATTATTGTGGAAATCTAGATTTTAGAATTTTATATGGGTTATTTTACTCATTAACTACAATTAATATTCATCATTAGTTTTAAAGAAAAACAAGTAAATTTTTAAAAACTATTTCATTATATGATTATTAATGTTACTTATCTTATTATTTTACTCATATTTACCAAATTTTGAAATTACTTAAGCAAGGTGGCAATTTCTCTCCCAAGTAGGAGTACTTATTAGACATTTTTGTAAATTAAAAAAGATTTGCACAGTTAAAAACAGACTTATCCCTCTAAACGCTTGGTAAAACTATAATTAAGATGAATGTATATTGATGTATAATAAAAGCCAAAACAAAATTATAAAACATAACAAATGAATTGATTAAATATAAAAAATACCAAATCAATTATTAAAAATAAACAATATTTTAAAATATAAAAATTTAAAATAATTTTAAAAAGAAACTTTTACTTGTTGATTCACTTCAACATATATACTTTGCATACTTTGCTTTGGACACAAACATAAAAATAAAATGTTTAGAGATATGAATCAATTGTAATACTTAGAACTTCAATCTTCATGTAGAATTTAGGGTTCGAAAAACTAATTCTTGGCTTTACACACATTCATTGGTGTTGTCTTCGAAATATTAACATGTTAACAAGTTTTATTTAGCATGAAAGGTTTTTGGACAAATAATTTTTTTTTAAAAATAATAATTAATTTTTTTTTTTTAACCTTAAAATATAAAACCAAATTAAACTATGAAATAATATCTTTTATACTAATCAAATAAGAATAAATTAATCTTTCAAAATAATAAAAATAATAATAATGATTTTAAAAATTAAAGATAACATTCATTGAACATTGAAAAAAAATCATCAAATAGAAATTCATGAAATGTCATAAGATCCACATCTTTAATTCTTTTCCCCCAAAATGTCACTCTAAATTTCTTTTGTTTAATTTTAAATTCACTAACGTGGCATAATGATTTAAACATATTCACTTACATGGCATAATGATTTGTTGCACGTGTTTTGTAAAAGGATTAAGAAGAGGCGTTGGGCAAAGTTTGTGAAAAGTTTATTTGCATTTTTTATTTTTTATATCACACTTAATAGTATTTGGTAGAAACAATATTGTACTATCATTGTAGGGGTTTTATAGCTAGTATGAGGGAGATCTTGTAACCTTTGTCTATATTATGTTGTAACGTTTGTTATTAATAAAATAATAAAAATAAAATTTTAATTATCTGCCACAAAAACAACCCAATATGGGGGAGATGTTGTAATGTTTTGTACCTAACAAAGCAATATAAAATTAAAAATTTAATTATCTGCCAAAAAAAATGTAGTAAAAAACACAACACATCTTGTAATGTTCCTACCTAACAAAATAATGAAAAACAAAAGATTGAATTATCCCCCCAAAAATGTTGGCTTTGTCCTAAACAACCCATGGTTTTAGGAGGGCCTTGCACATGGTTTTAAACCCATGTATTGGGGAGATGTTGCAATGTTTGTTCGTAACAAAATAAAAAAAATAAAAAATATTATATGTGGGCCATAAATAATATTAAATATTAATAATAAAACTATTATATGTAGACCATAAATAATATTAAATATTAATAATAAAAATATTATATGTGGATTATAAATAATATTAAATATTAATAATAAAAAATATTATATGTCTACCTTAAAAGATGTGTCTTTTGGTTTGAATCAAATCAATAGCTCTTTGAGTGTAATACTTAATAAGAGGTTTCCATCTTTAGAGATTTGATCTCTCCAAGCTTGATAGAGCCTAAAATTTGGATCTATGCTCGTTTGCTTACAAAAATTACTTTTCAAATGAGATGCATTTTTATTATGTGTAAGAATTGTTTTATAATTTAATTAGTTATGAATTGTGATTAAAATATTTTATTATTTCATTACGTTATAATTTAATTAGTTGTGAATTATGATTAATTGTTTTATACTTTAATTAGTTATGAATTGTGAATAAATTATTTTATTAGTTAAGTTTTTATTTTATTTTTGATGAATTAGTTAAACAAGAATCTATGTTATTAATTTATTTTTTAAAATTTGGTTATTTTAAATTATTATTATACTATGAAGGTTGATTTTTTTCTCTTTTATTTTATTAATTTCGTTAGATATGAATTTAGTTAAACATTTTTAATGTTAATTTTGTGATTTTTAGTGAAAATTGCAATTTTAATAATTAGTTTTGATTTTTTAGAATTTTGAAAAAAAATTGATATGATAATGATGATGATGAACGTTCACTTAGTTAAACATTTTTAATGTTAATTTTGTTAATTTTGTGAAAATTGCAATTTTAATAATTAGTTTTGATTTTCTAGAATTTTGAATTTTTTTTTGGCATGATGATGATGATGAACGTCCACTGAGAACAACTTTGGTCTATCGAACCTAAGCATAATACTTGGTTTACTTTAAAATCTTGTTCTTGTGCTCAAAATTTTTTCCAAGCTCACTATAGTTTTGGCAAGTTAGGAGGTTATAAAGGTTTGTATTGTAGCAAATAATATGAAACTCAGATCTAATGTGGGTGTAAGCAAGGCACTCTGAGAGAAAGTGATTTTCATCCTCAACGCTCATAGAATCACACATATGGCAAACCCTTTCTGCCCATGGAATTCTAGGAATAGACCAACGCCCTGTTTCGCTATGGAGTTCATGAGAGTTCGTTCTAATCTTGGCTATATTAAATTTCTATTGAGCTAGTTACTACCAACAGATACTTCTAATCTACCAAGTTAGGATTGATGACCTCTTTATAGTTTCTTGATTTTCACTTAACCGCTAAATTTTCCTCACACCATAATTTCTCTTTAAATTTAGAAGTAATAATATTTTTGACATTATCAATGTTCTGCAAAATATCATTTTCATTAATGCCCCAATGGTTTAACCAAGCCATGATATCTTTACACCAACACCGCTTGAGGCGTAGTTGGTTTTGACTTGAGTTTAAAGCAATTTTAGGAAGTCTCTCGTTTCCCATGTTATTTATTTTATGCTTGTATATCAGGTACCTAGTCATAGCAATGCTCTCGATGGGGGAAAGACCCACTTTTATGAGGAGAATAGGATAAGGCGTATTGCTTTTAATTTTGAAGTTATAAGTTATAAACCACTTATGGATTTGCTCAATATTTCTCCAAGATTCTCTAGAAACGGTTACACCCCTATACTTCAAAACCATACAAGATAACAACGATGACAAGAGTTTCAAAGAGGAACTTCTTTTTATCCCACATGACCAAATTGAATGATTTACAGTTATTTTCAAGACCAAAATAAGCTTTCCACCCTCCATTAATCATTTTATCAATGCTATAGTTCCAATTGAGCTTGTGATGAATATCAATTCCGAGATACTTGTAAGAAGTCACTTTCTCTAGATTTCTATTATCATAAATAAAATTTGCATAGGTGTCTTTCTTAGATTTTATAATCATGTTTTTTGTCTTGTTGGTGTTAACATCCATACCCATGTTAGAGAAAAAATCTTAAAAAATTTGTTAATTGCTTATCGAGATCAAAAGGACACCTTGCCATAAGAACAATATCATCAGCACAAAGTAGGAGGATGATAACTATCCTGGAGCTAAGATTGTATCAGCGTAACCTGCTTCTTCTAAACACTTTTCTAGCTTATCAATGTAAATGCCAAAAAAGGTAGGGGAGAGGGGGAAACCTTATTTAACTCCAATATTACAATTTATATATGTTGTCCACCCCTCATTATTCTTAAACTTGGCAATGTCCTTTTCATATAACCTTATTGCAGAAGCTCTCAACTCAAAAGGAACCTTAAGCTCCTCTAGCTTATTCCACGGGTTATTTCTAGGTACTGTATCAAAAGATTTTCTAAAATCCAGAAAGCAACAAAACAGGTTAGACTTATTATTAGGATATTCCTCTGCAATGATCCTAAGTGTAACGATTTGGTCCGTGGTTGAACGATTCCTTCTAAAACCTACTTGGCCTTTAGCCCGCTTACCTTCAATTTCTAGCTATTCATTGGTATTCTTTTAAAAGATGATACCATATAACTTATCTAAGAGAGGGATAATTATAATAGTTCGATAATTAGAGGGGTCATTTTTACCACCACTTTTGAAAATAGGAATAATGATGCTTTGAGCCCAAGGTGTAGGAAACCCTTGCTTGACCACTGGATTAAAGAGTTTGTGGATGTGCGGGATGAAGACATTCCCTCCATTTTTTATGATTTCCGCTTGGTAGCCTTCAATGTCTTTGGATTTTCCATTTTCTAAGCGCTTAACCCCAAAATCTATGTCTTCTAACGAAAAAACTTCTTTCGTCGTAAGAAGGGTTTGAATGTTATCTCTGATATTCGGGGATTCATAAAGCGTTTTAAGATAGGATTTCCAATCTTTTAAAGAAATTTGAGTGTCTTCTTTCATTTTGTGAGTTAGAATTTGCCTCCAGAATTTCTTACGAGCCACCTTGGAGAGGTGTAGGATATTTTTCCTTCCTTTTACTTAGATAATGCATTTTTTTCTTTTAATTAAGGATTTTCAGTGATTTATCTAGTCCATTTTTATTGAATCTGTAGTATATTTCTTAATTTATTTTCTTGTATATTTACACTCTTGATCATACCAAGGGTTGGTTCTACTATTGCTCATTTTAGTCGAGACTTCAATAGAAAACTTGTTAATGGATGACGAGAGATTTGTAGCAAAATTATGGTAGAGATTTTCTATATTCTCCATGATAGATAAAGGAACCAAATCATTTTTTAGATCATGAAGAAAAATGTCAGCTTTATTTTTATCGAAGATTAGGTGCTTTTGGAAATGATAGTTTTCCTCCTTGGGATTGTTATGCATGGCAATATTGAGAGTTATAATTAAAGGTCTATGATCATATTTTGGCTCATGGCCGTTGAAGATGTTCAAATCTATTAATTTGTTGGATATAGGGATATCATATATAACATAATCTACCACACTACTTCCAAGCCCATGGATACAAGTCATCTCACTAGAGTTTGGCCATTTGTGAGACCGTTGAAAATGATAAGACCTTAAGCACTACAAAATTTGACCAGCTTAGACCTGAATAAATTTTCACCTAAATCTTCAAAACTTCTTTTGTACTTGTTAGCTAGCTCAAGGTCTTCATCTAACCAAAGAGGATGAGGATTCGAATAGTTGCTTAAAAGAATAGCTTGGTTACTGGAAGTTCGAGCATTGAATTCACCCATCAAAAGGATATTTCCTTCCTTACTTAAACTATAAATATCATGTTCTAAACGATCATAAGGACAATTTTTATCTAAATTGTTTTTTTATAAAATTTGGAATTAATAGAGGAAAAATAACAAATGGCTATTTATGTTTTTTCATCGTTAATGTCTATGATATCTATCCAAATAAATTGGTTGTACGGGTTTTTCTTATAAACTCTAACATGTGGGGATAAGTTCTTCCTAATGTAATAGACTATACCCCCAATGCCTCTACGACATGAACGTTTATTCTATATTGACCATAGGACATACCCACCCATATCAAGTACCTCAGACTCCTCATGTTTCTAAGTTTAAACCAATAATATAATATCAATTTCGGTCGGGATCCAACTTAACTTAGGTCCTTTTCTCCATGGAAAACCTTGACAGTTCCAGGAGAAGATCCAGAGTGTGTACTTTTGAATTTGTTTTCTACATTAGATTTTAGATAATCAATTTTTTTTAGTGTCGAGCCGAGTTTTAATTCAAAGCCGAACTTGGTAACTATGCCTTCAAGTGATCAAAGTACTGCTAAAAATAAAGATTTAGAACCCTTTGGTTAAATTCAAAAAGTGATTTCTTAGCTGAGACATGAAGATCTATGCAACATGCAATTGCCAATCCCTCCTTTGTAATACGACCACAACTCTTAATCAGGTATGCCATTCATTACTCCTATTTTTGTTCAAGATATCTACTTGCATAATGTTATAATGTATTGTTCTTCATAATTTTTTTTTATATGGTACCTGATTTTTTATCTTCTCATACATAAAAGTAGTTTACAATTCCAATGTATTTTAAAGTTTAACGAGTATTTATTTTTAGGCCTGTAGCATATTGGAATATTTGAAATGTTATTTTATTATTATTATGACCAAATAGGGTGATTGGATCCATGTCCGGTTGCTTATCACTTAGTTTGACCTTCAACAACAAATGTAGGAAATTATTCATAATTTTTCTTGATGGCAAAGCTCGTCTTTAAGTATTGATACTACCTTCAAAGTAGTGTTAAGAATATGTTAATGGCCTTGTGTGGTGTAGATGGATTGGCAAGTCTGGTATGTCCCTGTAATTGCGTCTTATATGCTAAATTTGACATGCTAGCTAAGTTGTTACCTAAAATTGTCTTTACTTTTTAACATTCTTGTGGTCGATTGATCATTTACTTTGGTGAGTCTAATATGACAGCTTTGTGATTTTTGTTTAATTTGATCTTTCGTTATCGGTGTCTCCTACATAGCGACAAATCTTTTATTTTTTGAAAATGTGCTTAATTAGTAGTTGAAAATAAGAAGTGTTATTTATTTCATACATTCTTTCTTTTGTCATTTTTTGGTTCTTTATAATTCCCCCATTTTTCCATCATAGTGTTGACTTGCATTATATATGAAATTTATTAAAGAAGCTCACAATTTCATTTATTTCCTTTTTTTATAAAATTTTAATTGTAGTTGAATGCTTTTTGTCATTGTAGGCTACCATGGATGGACCTACAGTGCTCAAGCCCATAAGTTACATTTGTGGAGGTATCTTTACTACCACGACTTCTAGATGGATTGCTAAGTTCATGAGTAGTTTCTATTGTTGAACATGCATGTTGTGTTATTTTTTGTAAACATTCACACACACACACAAACATGCACATGCGCGTGCACACACACACACACATTTGTGGAGGTATCTTTACTACCCTGAATTCTAGATAGATTGATAAGTCACCATGAGTAGTTTGTATTGTTGAACATGTTTGTTGCATCATTCTTTCTAACTTATGGGCTTGAGCACTGCAGGTCCATCCATGGTAGCCTACAATGACAAAAAGCATTCCAATGCCTTTCTTGAATTCTGTTGAAGTGAGTTTCTTTTATATGATTCCTTCCATTCCTTCACTAAATACATTAGCCTTACAAGACATGACATTTTGTCAAACTAGGCCCAATGCATATGAAATACCTACTGTGCATGGCATGTTAATCACATCCCTGTACCATCTCCCAATGAGACAACATCTAGAGATAAGGATAGCAATTATAACATACATCTCAACTTCGAAATGAATGAATGATTCATTAGAATTGCTTTCAACCCATAAACTTATATTATTTCCTTATACATGTAACTCTCTCCCATTTTTACCACAAATTTAAAGTTCTCTTCAACATTGCATTTTCCCTCTGTAAGGTATACTAGGTATACTACTACGAATCATGAAATAAAATTCATTTTCCACATTATCTCTCTTCTTTGTTATACTAGTACGAATTAGGAAATAAAATTCATTTTCCATACCCTCTCTCTTTTTTGAAAACATATTTTAACTCTCTCCATGGTCTTTATTCCAAACTTATAAAAGTTATTAATAATGAAATTTTCATTTTTTATATAGTTAGTCAAATTATAATATCACTATCAATGATTGTAATAAATTAAGTCAATAAAGACTAAATATTTATTAAATAATGGGACCCAATGATTAAAACATGTACACAATAAGACGCTTACTTGTAGATAAGATGAAAGAAAAGTATAAAGAATGGTGATAGAATCCTGACGCCCAGAAATAGTGTCACCATGTGTCGATTTTCATCTCATTCAATGAATCATGTGTCGATTGCCCACTACCTCGATGTCACTTGTGAATCATGTGTTATTTGTCATTCAATGGATTATGGATCTATTATGTTTCATGTCACCCATGGCGGTGAAGAAAAATGGAATCATGATATCAATTTTTTTGCGCTGTATCATGATGATTATTGTGTTAAAGTAACTTGTTTGATTATTTTAAAGCAAAATGATAATGATTTTTTTGTTTGTTTGTTTGACTATTTTAAAACAAAATGATAATGATTTTTCTGTTTGTTTGAATATTTTAAAACAAAATGATAATGATTTTTTTGTTTTATCAATGGACAAATTACCTCGTGACAAACAATACAATTTATCCGTCAAATTCCTACCCTAACTCCTATTGTGAGGTAGTCCTCACTAGTTGTTTGTCAATGAAGTCTACTCAAACCAAATTTTAGGGCAAAAATGTGTATATAAGTTTTCATATATTTTACAATAGTTGTGACCACCTTTTGCAAATTTGTACCTTTCCAAATATCCTCTAATTTTGGGATAGTTTTTATCACACAACAATTGAAATTATTTGTTTTTTCGACGATTACAAATTGTGTTGAGACCGTATAAAAAATCCTTCCTTTAACAAGTAGTTCTGAAGGACTAGGGAAATCTACAAAAGACAATGTACGTATTCTTCATTAAGATTGTTGAATCCAAACTTGAAATTAGATACAAAGTATTGGATCACCTAATCAAAGCATCCTAGTGCTTCACTTGACAAGAATAGGTGGTGTTTCCAATTAATGAAGAGGCACATGCTCATGGTGTTGAGCCCCCCTCTCAATACATATTTCCAATTAAAAAATGCTTATTTTTACAATATATTCCTTTTTTTTTACTAGAATCCCTTTTTTATACCCCCTCATAAGCTATTCCACGCCTCCCAACACCTACAATATATATTGACCTTATTTTTCACAATTAAAAACTACCCTTTATGAATGAACGTGATAATATATTGCTCAACAATGTGAATTCCCCTACATAAGGTAACGGCATTTGTTCATTTGTAAATCATTTAAAGCACAATTTGTTAAAAATACAAAATTAAACAAAACTATAGTGATTTGTAAGTCGTTTTGAATGACACTTAATGGATACAAAATTCTATATCAATATAAAACCATCATTTACATAGTTCTAGTGTAAGTGTAGCACCAAGAATTATAGAAAAAACTCTCTACGAAGGATTGAAAGAATTTATCAATTGAAGAGTAATGGAACAAACACATGTTATAAAGGAAATGATATAGATACCAATGGTTGGGCAATAGGCATGTATATACATATATAGGGAAGCTTCTGTATATATGCTCATATACAAAATCATGCCTATACGAATTATTTTGTATATGTTCATTTCTATATATGCGCATATACAAAAGCTTCTATATATGTGCATATAAGGAAGCTTTCGTATATATGTGTGCCTTCGCATACGCACATATATATGTGCGCTTCCGTATATGTGCATATATAGAAGTGTGCATATATTGAAACTTCCATATATGTGCATATACGGAGGCATGCATATATGGAAGCTTTTGTATATTCGTGCCTTTGTATATGCGCATATACAGAAGCACACATATACTGAAGCTTCCATATATGTGCATATATGGAGGTGCGCATATACAGAAGCTTATGTATATGCTTGCCTCCGTATATGCGCATATATGGAAGTTTCAGTATATGCACGCTTTTGTGTATGCGCATATACGGAAACATGCATATATAGAGCTTTTTTATATGTGCATATATGGAGGCACGCATATACAAAATCTTCCATATAAGCACATAAACAAAACCATGCATATACGAAAGCTTCTGTATATGTGCATATACAAAATCTTTTATATATGCGCATATATAGAAGCGCGCTTATATAGAAGCTTCTTTATATGTGTATGACTCGTTTATGCTCATATAAGAAAGCTTTCATATATACATTCTTATATGCACATATACATCTGAAGCATGCATATACATAAGCTTCCATATATGGTACGCATATATGGAAAATTTCGTATATGCACATATATAGAAGCTTTTGTATATGACCGATTCTGCGTATGCACATATACAGAAGCTTTTGTATATGACCGCTTCTGCGTATGCACATATAAGAAAGTTTCTATATATGTGTGCTTCCATATATATGCACATATATGGAATCTTTTGTATATGCATGCCATATATGGAAGCTTTTGTATATGCACACTTTTGTATATGTGCATATAAGCGTGCATATACAAAAGCTTTCATATATGCATATAAACCAGTCGTGCACTTATACAGAAGCTTCTATATAAACATGCTTCCATATATGTGCATATACAGAAGCTTTCGTATATGAGTACTTTCGTTTATGTGCATATATGGAAGCTTTTGTATATGTGTGCCTTTGTATATATGCATATACAAAAGCTCTATATATGCACATATATAGAAGCGCGCATATACTGAAGCTTCTGTATATGCACATAGACATAGGCACGCATGTACGGAAGCTTCTGTACATGTGCGCCTCCATATATGCGCATATACGGAAGCTTTCGTATATCCACATTATTATACATAAGGTTCCATATATATGCACATATACGGAAGCACACATATACAAAAGCTTCCATATATATGTGCATATACTGAAGCACGCATTTATACAAAAGATTCCCTATATGCACATATACATAATCTTTCATTTATGCACACTTCTATATATGCATATATACATAAGCACACATATACAAAAGCTTTCGTATATGTGCGCTTTCATATATGCAATATATACAGAAGCTTCCCTATATGCACATATATGGAAACTTTCATATATGTGCAATTTTGTATATGTGAATATATAGGGAAGCTTCCCTATATGCACATATACAGAAGCTTTCGAATATGCGCACTTCCGTATATGTGTATATACAAAAGCACACATATATGAAAGTTTTAAGATGCATTTGGTGAGAGAAGAAACCTATTAGGTTTTTTTGTTTGCATAAACTAGTATATATTCAAGAGGTGGAGAAATAATGCATTCATTATAATATTTCAATCTTGACATTCCAAACAACTTTTTGTGCCCATTGTTGAGAGGAGAGTAAACTTCTCCACATACAATGGGCCTAATGGGTGGCTTATAACCTCAACATGAGTAGGTGCATATATGGAAGCATAGGAATTTACCCAGATTGTAGGTATATACACTAGAATTTTATAGTATACACTAGTGTATATACTAGGAATATACACTAGCGCTAGTTATATACACACTAGTGTATATACAAATATTTGGTACACTGTATACATTAGGCATGGCATATATATACACTAATGTCTCAAGGATTGATAGATATTTTCTCTTCATAGTATCACCCCATAGTCATTTGATGAATACGAGTATCTACAAACTCTTCATTGTTAGAGACTAATTGAACAAGTGTATGTTCTTTACACCCCACCCCCTTCATTTTTTTTGGTTTTGCCACGATTTTCCAATTAGCAAGAGGGAAAGGTTCCCTTTTCTTTTTATCCAACCATGAAAAACTAAAGAATCTCCTTCTTATCATTTTGACAATTCTCTTTGGCACCTGACCTAACAATAACCAATAAATGGGTATGCTCTTGAGTATTGATTTCAGCAGATCCATCCTTTCGCCAATAGTAATCCACAAGTAACACCAATAGGTAATATTGGCATCGATCTTCCTATAAAGCTAACCAATTTGACATTATAATTATTTGATTTCAAAAAAGTAACCTGGGTATTTAATCCCATTGTCTAATGAGTCTGCAAAGAACTATGTGCCTCCACTTCTAGAGACAATTTGTTGCACTATGGAAGAGATGTTGTCACATAACATTATGTAACGTGACATTACAAAAAATAAGAAGTAAAATAAAGTAATTAAAAAATTTGTGTCGGGCTTATAAGTTACAAAAAAAATTTAAAACAATTTCAAGTTTGCTAATAACTTATTAAAAATAAAAATTTATTTGATTTTTTTTCATAAAATAAAAATTTGGATCTATCAAACACATAGGAGGACCCAAATTATTGATGTGTACATTTTTTCTTTATATAAAAATTTAAGATAAAAAAAATTACATTTCAAGAAATTGGATCCCTATGATGCTTAATATGTCCATGTTTAACAAAGATCTTATGTTGGTTTATTTACATCCCAATCACTAGACAAAAACTCTTTCTTAAGAGCTCGTAAGTCTTAAATTTAACATTGAATTTATTATTTTTTTCCTTATTTCATTTTCATTTCTATTTAATATTAATTTTAATTTTGTGTGAGTATTTTTATTATATAAATACAACTTTTCAGTTTTATAAATAGGTTGGCTTTTTCATTATTTCATTATAATTTTGAAATTTTAATGTTGTGTTGTATTTTATTTTATTAAATTTATTTTTTATGTGAGTATTTTATTATATAAATATAACCTTTCATTTTCATAACTACATTGCTTTTATTTTATTATTTCATTATAAATTTAAAAAGATTTAATTTTGTGTTGTTTATTTTTTATTAGTTATCTTTGTTTTTTGGTTTTTCAAATTCTTTTTTAAAGAGATGGTCGTTCTTCATTCCACTAAACCAATTGTTTTTTAAAGGATGCTCATTCTTCATTCCACTTGTTTAACTATATATTTTGTATTAATTTTTACTTTACTTTAATTTTACTTATTGATACAACTTTATTATTTTAATTTTACTTAATGATACAATTTTTATTATTTTAATTATTATTATTATTAATTTTATCATACAAAATATAATTTTAATACAAATCTAAATCACTTATACATAATGTGAAACATTACACAAAACAACCTAATAATATGCACTTTTAAAAACTATTTCATAAATAATTATATATTTAAAATAATAGATATCACCAAAAAATTCATCAAAGGGATTTGATTATCTTAAAAAATATTACCTTTATAATGTTATTTTGATAGAAACAATAATACCAATCTCTTATCATTTAGAAGGAAACAATTATGGTAACCCCTTACTACTTAATGTACACTAAAAATCTGAGCATTTCACATGTACTTATTTCATATTAATCCAAAACAACAAATGTGAAAAGATGATCAATAAATCTTTACTAACAAATCACAATGTAACATTTTATCACATCAAAAATCATAAGCTTCCATGAAAATACTCCCCAAAATTCCTATATTCTAAAAAAATGTATTTAATTTATCAAAAAATTATAATGTAATGATTTTTATTCCCATTAAATCTCTTCTTAGTTCAAAGAAATATCTTTGTACTTATAATTCTCAAGATATCTATTATTCCATACTAATTTCATGCTTAAAAGAGTTTTGTTCTATTTTAAACACCCATTGAAAATCATAAATTTTTATCCTATCAAACATGGGAAAACGAAAGATGGAAAATCATGAAGTTTTCCAAATTTCATGCTTGAAAGGGTTGTAAAGAATTAGCAAGAAAGTTGATTTAATTTTGCATTTAGTTGAATTTTTGGTATGAAATGAAATGTCGAACCCACTCAATGCAAAATAGAGAGTTCCCATAATCTCATCTTGTAAAGTTTAAGCAGGGACTAAATCCATAAATCCATAGTAAACCTTGAATCTCAAACAAATGATGAATGATCAGGGTAATATCAAATTATAAATGTTTCATTCCCCTTCATATTTACTATGATCATTCATCATGATTCATATGCAACAAATATTCATTCCCCTCTTCAGATTTACTATGACACTCGCATTGTCTTCGAAATACATATAAATACCCTCTTTTCGGCGCCAACGCTTTCGTTGTTGAACAATGACGATGGGCATGGAATTATTTTTGAGGTCAATATTTCCCTTCTTGACAATGGCCATGACCATATCCTCAAAGCAAGTGACAGGAAACCTGTTGAGACGACCCTTGTTTCCCTTCACATAAATTATGTACAAGTTCTTGGCTCTTGTGTTATCTACAAAGTTCGGTGGGTGCCACCAACAAACCCAGTAACATTCTAAACTTGTTCGCCGTGCTACCTCCATGACCTCTCTTTGACATTGCTGCTCCCTTTTTTTAAATCAACTAAATCCATGGCAGAAAAAAAAAATCAAATTAGATCTATGGCGGGAAAAAAAATTCAATTTTTAAATTTGTGACACCTTTACAATGTCACATGAGTAATTGGTATCCATCAATGTCGCATGGGTAATTGGTATCCATCCAATCGAACTAGATCATGGGTCATGTGATGCTATGAGCATACTGCACTGGATCATGATAAGTATGGGGATGGTCTAGTAAGTGGTTGGTGGATTATCGATTATCGATATCGCTAGCCGAAATGTTCTAATTATGCAAGTATGGTCGAAGGTACGTCAGATCCTCGCAGCAACATTAAACAATCTACTGCAGGGTGCATATTGGTTGTTGTCACATCAAGTTTTCCCTTAGATACAATCCTGTGCATGCTCCGTGGGCCCAACACAGGACATAATAGAGTGCACAGGTGAATGCATGGAGTCGCTAGGAGGCAGAGGTGTCATTTCTGGTAGCTGGATATGGGGGTGATTTGTGTTCCCCATATCCTACACCCGATGGTTAAAATTGACGTCTGTATGGACGTTTTTGGTGTTTTTCCACGTGAAATACATCTGGGTGTGAAATTACCATGTCAATAGGAAGTCCATTTTATTTTTACAACTATCAATTTGACGAGAAAGGAGAAAACGTGTCTATATTTCGCTTTTTGGTTTTTTAATATTATATTATATTATATATAATATGCGATAAGTTTATAAATCATTATAATTTATGGAATTGTCGTGGCCCGTCAAGGACTCATGCGGAACGTCGATTGCAATTTACTCATGCATGTTGGCTGTAACATTATGAATTTGTGCCATTGTCCTCGCACGGTCATGTCGATTGCAATTTGCGGTAGGAATCTAGGGACTAGCAGGAATCAGGATTCAATTTCAATTTTGAGGATGTAGGACTGTGTATGGGCTAACGCTAGAACTGGTAGCATGGTTGGACAGTGGACATCCTGGACTCCAGCCTTCGACACATGTTACAATTTACTCTTCGTCTCGCATTAATAATTATGGACTCGCTTCTCGCATAATGCATTATGTGCATTGAAGTTTTGGCCAAAGGGTTAGTTGATAAATCATAATACTATCTCTATGTCATTCTGGACAATGTCATTTGCATTTGACATCTGCTGCAACTTTCCTCGTCCCTTGTCCTAACCTCCATAAACCATTTCGATCCTTCAAGTTCCAAGGTCTAATTTTCGTTCTGGATTTTGAAAGTTACAGGCTTGCAACTTCCTTAAGTCACTACTCACAATCACGAGAGTGTTTTACAGTTTGAGTAGGGTTCAAAAACCTTGAGCCTCGAGGATGGGTTTTCATTTTATGAGGCTGAGAGTCGAGACCTTAAGTCTAGCTGGTGTGCCCACTACTGCCTAAAGGCCTAGAACTTGGAAGTTGGAACTGGAGTCTGGAAGGATGGATCCTGGAGGCCGCGATGGTTCTGCCTGATACTTTTCTTGGGTTCGTTTCCTGTTGTGTTGAAATTTAAAAGGGCCATGACCAATTTCTTGGAGGCTTGCATCAAAGAACAAGGTACAATCTGCATCAATTTTCTTCAACAAATCGCAAGTTACATTCTGCAAACATGAATTCACTTGATAAGATATAACATAAAAAAAAATTAACCTCTGCTAAAATATTAGGGACACTCTTTCTTGAAGGAAATCTGAGATTTGCATAGAACAGGTGAGGTACGGGTTTCCCATTCTGTCTAAATGTAGAGTATTTGTTTTATTTGTTTATTAGGAAAGCGCATAGCAGTGTATTACCCAAAGGATAGTGCCGCAGCTGTAGCTTACTCTCTTTACCCTGGTCTATTCTGAATTCCAATGACATTCATAGGCTTTCCTAGGGGGCATCCTATAGATTGACAACACAACATATGCTTCTAAATTTGATATTCATAGATTTTTCTTAGGGCACTTCCTATAGTTTGATAGCACAATAGTTGCTTCTAGTTTTGACACTACTTCAAGATGGTTAGTAGGAAAGATCTACACAACAGTTTACATTGGAATTTGGAAATTGGAAGCCATTTGGGTTGTATTCTCTCAATTGTTTTGACATGTTGTCCTAATTCCCATGATTTGGTTGAACAATTTTTTGCTTTATTTTAATTTAGTTTATTAGGTTATGTTGAAGCCTAAAGGTGCTCCCTTTTGATTATTATCTTGTGTGTATTTTAGTTGTCATGTTAACCTATTTTGATAATTTGTGTATATTAGATAATTTGTGTATATTAATGCAATTCCGTTTTTTCAATATGATTTATTCAAATGAAAAATATTGCAAATCCTATATGTAACACCCCTCACCACCTCGACCTAGAGCTCACAGTGTAAGTAAGCATCACTGTAAGTATCCACTATAAACCTCTGTCAAGTTATAAAATTGATAGGGTTAACGACTGAAAGCTTCGAACGACTAAAACGACATTTGGCGACGAACCCACTAGGGGAAAAGGGCTTCCCGGAAAAGGGGAACTGAGAAACTCAATGAATAAATTGTTGTGTGCTTGTAAATACTAAGAGAATAAGGAGTAGGGTTTAATCATATAAAGTGAAGTAGATTAAGAAAGATAATGCTTTAATTATTAAAACAAGGGAACCTTGCAATGGTTGAAGTATGAAGAGCTAACTCTTATATTAATAACACCTTATGTGTAGTTGAAAAGCTCTTTTATACCGCATATATATGCTGAAATAATTCAAGGTTCATATGACATATATATTTATATATAATAAAAGATAGCACAATGGGATACGATTGTAAGAAAAATCATATTTATTTAGAACCATTATTAAAGGAAAAACTTTTAGAAAATCATAATCTTTTCCCTTCTTATATTGTGGAGCAGCATATTATGCAATATGTATAGATTTAGAAAATGGGGTATTATTTGGCATTATTTTAAATATGTGGATAATGTGGCAATACGTAGTTTTTGAGAACTTTATATTTTAAGAAATGGGTATGTTCCAATTTTTTTTCCCCAAATGCTCTCCACATTTAAAGGGGTTAATTTAGTTAAATGAAAAGGGCACTACAAATCAAGAAAAAGCTAATATGAATTTTAGAAAGGTAAGATATGCTAAAAGTGAAGTTAGTTGCTGATTATGAATTGATTGTTTAAGGCAAAAGCATTTATTCCACATGCATGGGAAGAGAAGAATTTGAAAACTCTGCGACCTTTTATAGAGGTGAAATGCAAGCTATAAAGGGGAACCTTTTTTGGGAAAATTCACCCGGCTGTTTAAGCTTCCACCCGACTGATATATATAGATGGATTTTCTGGGGCGTGGTAAGAGCGAGGGATGGAGACCTGCAGGAGTAATCGATCCACATTCTTCATATGACCCTTCCAATATACGCAAACGAGGTATCACCCAACTCTGCAGAAAAAGTAGGCATGATCCAAAACTTATGTATTTCGATTGCTCAACATGCTACTAGATCTATAGATTGTTTTTATTAAAATATGTATCAATTTTTTTTCTGCATTTTCGATTACCTAAAGATCTACATGATCTATAGTGTGTAGGGTAACATGTTATGTAAAGTGTGGCGTATTTAGAAATTCCTTTCCGATATAAGGTTTATGCAGGTCATTTTCCCCATTCTAAGCGTAGGTACATGCCCCGACTCTAAACGTAAGAATTTGATTTGCCCAACGTCTGCACCCCATGGCTTTCAGATCCTTTGTGAAATCCCTATGCTACTTTTTTATCTCCTGTGTATTGTTGAAATTACTGTCCGTTTGAAGTTTAAAGAGCCAGATCACTATTGTTCATTATGATATTCTGTGTATTGTTGAAATTACTGTCCGTTTGAAGTTTAAAGAGCTAGATCGCTATTGTTCATTCTGATCTTCTGTGTATTGTTGAAATTACTGTTCGTTTGAAGTTTAAAGATCCAGATCTCTATTGTTCATTCTGATCTTCTTTGTATTGTTGAAATTAGTTTTCATTCGAAGTTTAAAGAGCGAGATCCAATTGTTGGAATCACTATACTTCATTTTCTATCCTATGCATTTCGTTCTTGATTTCGCTATACTCTTGATTTGAGAGGCCAGATCCAGTTTTTCTGCTTGAAACCGATGTACATTTTGGATTGAAGAGTCGAACCTATTTGTTTTATCCTCTGCTTAACGTTGGAAATCACTATACTTTACCTTTAAAGTCAGAGTCCTATTATATGATACTCTATGTAACCCTCTGTGTTTGAAGTAGGATCTACGATGAGATTGAACCAGATCCTTATGTAGGCAACCCTCTTTGTGTTGGGTTGGAATCGGATCTAAGTATTGGTTTAAACCAATATGTGGTATGTGTCAACGCTATATGTGTTGGTTAGGACAAGCTCCAGTATCTGTATTTTATAACGTATAGATATGATAAATGAGTTATACAAAGTTGTACTTCCAAGATATGCATCGTAAGTATCGAAATCGTCATGTTTTGGGTAGGGTCTGAGTATATAAACCCAATATCTGAGTTTTTTTCAATCCTTGTTGCATTTTGGTTTATTATTGTGGATCTGGAGGAAAAAAAAAATTTTGCATGTGCCTTTTTCTTCATTTGTATTGATGTACCTACCTTAACCTTTGACCAATAAGCCATAAGTCTAGACACATTTCGTATTAAACTTCGATCCGATG
>LPNX010197807.1:216050-227338 GCA_001517045.1 Pseudotsuga menziesii | reverse complement strand
TACAAGGAAGCCACTACACATCTTTTCAAGGGATTAAATAGATTGTTCACCAAAGGAGTTAATCCCTTTTCCCTTACTATAACAGGGATGGAATGCTTTGTAATTATTCAAAAAACTATGTTCCATGTTAAGGAATCTAAGAGTTGGTATTTTGAGGAAGTAGCCTTCATATTCTTGATAAAAATAGAGTTTTAGTTGGAGTGGAAATTATGATTAAAATACTAAGATATGTCATAATATCGATTTGAGGATTATACATTGTCCAGAAAAGCTTTGCAAAAGAGTTAATCGTCTCTCAAACCTAGTGGATTCGTCGCCCAAGCTCGAGGGTGACTCTAGGCTGAAGAACGCATGCCAGATAGAGTCAGTTGGTTGGGTGGAAAGTCGAAGCGAATTTTTCAGTCGGATCATTCTTTAAACGTAGAAAATGAAGTTTTAATTTGGTTTTGTTTTCTAGTTATTAGTATTAGTTGTTAAAGTGGCTAGCTGCATTTATAAATAAGTTTATATTTTCTCTTTGAATAGTTGAATATTTAATGCTAAGTTGTGAAGTGTAGGAATATGCGGACGATGAAGGTATGGTAGGGCACTATACAGTATATATGCATTCAATTATTTTTATCCTATTCTGTAACTATCTAACCCTAGTGTGTCTTGACAGCCACTTCGGGGATTTTTGTCCCTTCGCATATTGCTTGCACTTGGATTGCTCGGTAAACACTATAAGTTTGGTGTATGGTTTTTATTCATGCATAATTCAAAGCTTGTTGGTATATCATTATGTGAGTAAGAAATCACACCTGTCATGCCTTTGATTAACTGCGACTATTGTGGGTGTGTAGGAGTAATGATGTGCTTGCAGGACAAATAGTTGAGTCATCCTGCAAGAAATGGACTCAAGATGATTGTAAATGGGCATAACTTTTATGCACTTGTTTATGTTCCTGTATAGTCTGAGTATAAAGTAAGTGGCATGTGGATGTAATGATAATATCCCCCTGTTCTTTCTTGTGGCTTGTATTATGAATTGTCCTTTACGACTAAGTTGGTTTAGGAAGCTGGTTATATGGCATAAGGATCTCATGGGGAAAAGTAAAGAATATGTATGTTATCTTTTGGTAATCCTTAAAGATGTTTTAGGATTAGGCAACGAAAAATGAGTTTAATCTGGCATAACTAAATCATCCTAATGTAGAATGAAATAGTTTTGCATTCCTTCTAAGTATCAATTCCAGCTCATTTGGGATGTCACAATTTGAGTTTTACATTGTTATCTTAGGTGCTTTTGGTATATTACCTTTTTGTCCTCATGATGAGGAAGACGTAGAAAGTCTTATTATGTATGAATTGAATCTAAGAACGACCGTTAGGAACGATTGCTTCTTAATCCTTAATTTTGTATAGGAAGGTAATACTGCAAAAAGATAATTGGAATAATGTTACTGTTAGCTTACAAATTTATGGTATGCACAGTAAGCCGTCTTCAGGGCACCATGATGATGACATGTTGTGAATTACGTTAAAGATAATTCTCAAATGATTGTTTACAATGTGCATGAATCTTTCTTAACAAGGTTGCTGCTAACAGATTTGACTCCTCTGTAGTAATAGTGTAAGCATAAAAGCAAAATCTCTGCACACATTGGCACCTAGGAATAAGAGGGGCACTACACTATAAATGTATCATGCATGTATATATGTCAAAATATATTTTTATTTTTTAAGCCAAAAAATAAAATCTGGGTAACTACATGCTACAACCAGTAAGGGTCATGCCGACTTTCTATTGCCATTAAATTAAGACATTTATTAGATTTGCTTGTTGCTTTGAACTAGACACTGTGAAGCTAGTTTGCAAAGATTAGTTGAATTAAATTTTATTCTATTTATTTTTCTTGAAATTTAGGTGACTAATTTAAAATATTTCACAGTTTATTACTCCTGTTTAAGTATAAGAATGTTTTCCATGTATGGAGATATAGGTTTTGCAAAGCATCCCTAAGTTGTGCATCTCATTCCTGTCATTTTTTTTGTTTGAAAAATAACTGAAAATGGGCTGCAATTTATATTTAGTGTGTGATCTTCCCAATGAACGATATAATCCTTCATAAATCTCCCAGACTTGTTCATCTGCCAAGAACAAAAACACACGCTCTGCAAGGAAAGTTTAGATATTCTATACATTAGGCATACAAATTCTCCAATATTATTATTATTTACAAATGAGCACTATTCAATCTAAATCTGAATCTGGGGAAGGAATTTGATTGGAAATTGACATTTGTTAATAAAAAAAATCAAGTTTATTTTTTACAAATCTTCAAAAAAATATTTAAAATCAATCATAAAAATGTTTAAATTGTTAAAATTTTCTGGTAAGGTATTACTGTTAAAAAAAATTGAGTTTTTTTATTTGTGAAGTGTTCATCTTTTTAATAAATTTATGATTTAATTAAATGGATTTAGAACCTTTATATTTATAAAATTAATCCTTTTATAAATCCCTTATAAAATTAATCCTTCATTGATTTTATCCCTAAATCTGATAAAAATATGAGTGTAAGTCTTCATAACTAAATTAACTAAATCTGTGAACAAAGAATTAGGGTCAAATTTTTTTATGTCAAAGAATTAGGGTTAAAATTGTTCATTGTACGATTCTATGAACAATGAGTGTAAGTCTTCATAGCTAAATTAACTAAATCTATGAAGAAAGAATTAGGGTTAAATTTTTTTGTCAAAGAATTAGGGTTAAATTGTTCATAGTATAATTCTATGTGATCTTCCCAATGAGCGATATAATCCTTCATAAATCTCCCAGACTTGTTCATCTGCCAAGAACAAAAACACACGCTCTGCAAGGAAAGTTTAGATATTCTATACATTAGGCATACAAATTCTCCAATATTATTATTATTTACAAATGAGCACTATTCAATCTAAATCTGAATCTGGGGAAGGAATTTGATTGGAAATTGACATTTGTTAATAAAAAAAATCAAGTTTATTTTTTACAAATCTTCAAAAAAATATTTAAAATCAATCATAAAAATGTTTAAATTGTTAAAATTTTCTGGTAAGGTATTACTGTTAAAAAAAATTGAGTTTTTTTATTTGTGAAGTGTTCATCTTTTTAATAAATTTATGATTTAATTAAATGGATTTAGAACCTTTATATTTATAAAATTAAGCCTTTTATAAATCCCTTATAAAATTAATCCTTCATTGATTTTATCCCTAAATCTGATAAAAATATGAGTGTAAGTCTTCATAACTAAATTAACTAAATCTGTGAACAAAGAATTAGGGTCAAATTTTTTTATGTCAAAGAATTAGGGTTAAAATTGTTCATTGTACGATTCTATGAACAATGAGTGTAAGTCTTGATAGCTAAATTAACTAAATCTGTGAAGAAAGAATTAGGGTTAATTTTTTTTTATGTCAAAGAATTAGGGTTAAATTGTTCATAGTATAATTCTATGAACAAAACTATTTTTTTATATCAAAGATTTAGGGCTAAAATTGTTTAGAGTATATTTCTATGAACAAAGTCCACTTAGAATATAGTAAAACCATGACTACAATTTTAGGACTAAATATTTTTAGTTATGCTCACATATTTAGGATAAATTTCTTTATATAAAAAAATTAGGCTAAAATTGTTCACAATATAATTAAAACCATGACTACAAATTTAGGGATAAATTGTTTTAGTTATGCTCATAAATTTTGTTATGCTCGCAAATTTAGGGCTAATTTTTTTAATATCAAAATTTTAGGGCTAAAATTGTTCAAAATATAATTCTATAAACACAGTTCCATTCGATTATTATAAAACCATGACTATAGAGAAATTTGATCTATAAAGACTCAAATCTAACTCATTAAAATTTTAAATGATTGCAAATCGAATGAAAGTTGTTAGTTCAAAATAATTGGGATAGATTCAATTAGTTCAAAACAATTGAGATAAATTCATTTTTTTTACTGTTTTGCCAATCTTTTTGAAATTTTAAGATTTTAAATCCATAATCTATAATGGAAGCCATCAAGAAACAAAACCTCATAATGGGAAGACTTCCTTTCCGTGTATTCTATTTATCATATCCTACTTAGCAATTCATGGTGTGGGGGGAATAAGAGGCCCTTTATAGGCTAGATAGGGTTGGTTTCCTTATGTTGAGATTGTTTAAAATTAGTCACCATCATGGAGAAGGTTCCACAATGACTAACAATAATGTAGAAATTGAGTGGTGTGAGTCGTGACCATGTGGGTGCACATGAGAAATTGGATGTACATAATTCTAATTGTTACCAAATTGTTCGTTCATCATTATATCTATGTTGATTTAAGCAAATATTTTCTAGAACAAATAATAACAATGAACCGGAAGTGTGTTAGTCATAACTACTTTGTCTACACCTAGTTGGTTCTAATCATCCTAGTTGAGACCACTTAGTTGGCACTTAGATTTAGTAAATTGAATTTAGGATTGGAGTAAGCTCCATAATGAATTAATAGTATGATTTTTTAATGAAAGAAGAAGAACATTGACATATATTGCATGTGAGAGTATCACAAAAAAAAATCATTTACTGTTATCACATAGGAAAAGGATGACTATAACTATTAAAAATAATATCATATCATTAGTCAAAGGATAAGGTTTTGTTTTGTAATTATTGCAAATTATAATTATATATGGCATTTTAAAGAATAATATTGGATATTACATGCATAAATGTTAATTTTTCTACCCTCAACACTAGATAAATAATTTCTAGTGGTTTTTCTTCATTGTGCAGAACCCACCAATTATACTATGTCACGGGTTAATTTCAAGTAACCTTTCATCACCAAGACTCAAGGATAAATGGTTGGGAAAAAGGTATATAAGCGATAGGGGAAACTAGAGAGAGCCCCTAAATTCCAAAGGATAGTCTGTCCTATCAAATAAATTCAGGTGATTCTGTACATCCATCTCCGACCACAAAATTCCATCCAACCACATTTATAGAGATAATAGGCTTACATAGTTGCAAATATGAATGTGTATACCTCGATATATATCCCAATATATATCAATATTGCTAATGTAACCTTGAGTTATGATAATGAAACATTATTGTGATAGAATAATTTTAATTTCACTTGTTAATAATGTGAGACTCATTTTAGTGAAGGGATGTATTTTGGGGAATTCGTACAATATATAATTACATCCTTTTTATTACATAGGCATTACATAAAAAAATGTCTCAAAGCAAAAAGAACGAGTCTTCTATCAAAATGTTCTTTGGATGGTTGTCGACATCACAAGTTCTATCGCCTATTATAGAGAATCGTAATTTTGATTTGAATGAAGGCTTATATATTTTTGGGGATAATGAAGAATGTGATAAATAATTTCAAGGAGGAGAACCTAGCACTCAAAAGAAAAAAAAAATTGAAAGTAAGAGGAGAGTTTCGTGAGCAATGGAAAACTAAGTATAATTGGTTGAGAGAGGAAAAACATGAAGGAAAAACAATTATGAAATGTATATATTGTGAAACGCATAAGACCCTCGGACCATGGGGAATGGACATTGGTTTCTCTACCTTGCAACATGATTCAATTGTTGTTTATGCTAGTTCAAGCATCCATAAGCTTTCACAAGCAAAATGGATTTGTGGAAATGAGAGGAAATCAAAACCTATTACAGAACTCATAGTATGCATTTATGATAGGAACAAGGAAAGAGTCATCACAACCATGAAATTAGTTTATTGGATGGTGCAAGAAGATATACCAATCTCAAAATATGAATCACTTTATTTGGTTGCAATGTCCTTGCAAACACCAAACATGCCAAATAATAAAGACTACACATCATATACAAATCACATGGCTGCAATAGAATTTATTTTTGCTATATCTGAATATCTTGAAAAGCCACAAATTTCAAGAATGTTGGATAGATTTTTTTTTCATTGATGCTAGATGAAAGCACGAATCACAATTTAGAGAAACATGTTGTGGTTTATGCTACATTTCTAGACTCAAAAGGGTCCATTCCTCCAATTTCACAGTTTTTAAAGCACAAATCACAGTTTGGAGAAACATCTTGTGGTTTATGGTACATTTCTAGACTCAAAAGGGTTCGTTCCTCCAATTTCATAGTTTTTAAAGCTCATAAATGTTTGTGATGAAAGAGGAAAAACAACATATGATGAAGTCAATGGTTTAATGGAAGGAAGGGGTATTTCAAATGAAAGATTAATAGGAGTTTCCAGAGGCATATTTGAATTTTTTAGTTTTCAAATGTTTTTAATATAGTTTGATTAAATTTTATTTTTTCAATTATTTAAATATTGGTTTAACTTAATTTCTATTGGTCTTTTGCAGGTGACGTTTGCTTGGGTCTTTGTGCCCCTAGACCCGGCGACGCAATGGCGTAAGCAGTAGTAATGGCCTAAGCAGTAGCACTAGCATGTATTGGAAAATGGTTTTCATTTGCATTTCAAATGTTTTTGCTATAGTTTGTATCAGAAATTTATCGGGGATTATTTAAATTTTGATTTATCTTTCTTTCTATTCATCTATACAGGTGACGTAGGCCTGGGACTTTGCGCCCCAAGACCCGACAACGAACTAGCTTAAGCAGAAAATGATCATTTTGTACCAGAAATCCTAACTACTTGGTTGTTGGCTTAAATTCTAAAAAAAAACCAGGAATGTCTTTTCAACTTTCTATTAAATATATCCAAGTTCATATGGATAGAATAGGGGTGATGGTAAATAAAGATTCAATCTCTTGCATAGGCATGTGTTTTCCGCATCCCTAACTAATCGTCTTGTAATTCAAAAGTTAATGACCCTCCGCCATATGCAATTTTCCTGTATGCTTCTTACTAATTATTTTATTTTGTTTTTTTGCGTGTATGCCTACTAAACCACCGCCATGATAATCATGGATATTTGTTTTCAATGGTAGATTTAAATTATATGCACAACAACAATAATTGCAATTTTCCTGTATGCTTCTTACTAATTATTTTATTTTGTTTTTTTGCGTGTATGCCTACTAAACCACCGCCATGCCATTTTTCTTTATTGCATATTAATTATATGTTGAATGGTGGCATTCTCAGAGATTTTATATCGATGCCTCACATATGCTCACGTCTTTACTTCAAAAATGGTTGTAGATAAGCCCTTGATCTGGGTTCTAAGTCTGTTGGATTTTTTTACTTTTGTATCATGTTTTTTCAATTTGGTTAAATAGGTAGGATGGGTTTTACTCTCAATTTGTAAGGTAAGGGTTTATAGCCCAGTTCAACAATTACTCTGATGTCAAAGAATATATATTTAATTGATGTACTTTAGTTGTAAAGAGGACAAAAATTTCAAACAAAACTTGGACTCTAAAGATATGTTTTTTAATATGATATATTCAATACATTATATTCTTGGACAATGTTACCCGTTAAATGGAAGCATGAGTTCTATCACTTCACACACATAAATCTATGAATAATAAATGAGGTATGATATGAGATCAGACTCAAGTTTATCCATCATTATCACAGTCTTGTTCTAATTCTTCTCAATCCTGTACGCTTTGGGTATCAATGCCCTGCTCTGCAGACGATGGCGAGTGGTGTGCGAGCCATCACCATCACGGGACGTGGGTGTCGAAAGACAGAAATCTGGGATCAATAAATTCAATTTAAAAGCATTTCCTGTAATTGTGCACTGCACAGACTCGCCCTTCGCAGGAAAGGAATGGATTGCCCCATTTTCCTGGAAAACTCATGGAAAGAGAAAGACTGAGAATATTACAAGAATGATGTCACGGTTTTCAGGCAAATTGCATAGGCCAGTGGCTGGTTTCAAATGCCTCATGTCCTTCCTATGGTTGAAGAAACCATTAAGGGTCGCCCCGCAAGAGAAAATCACCATAGTGAAATTACCGAAATAAACTAAAGTGTTGAAGCAAATCAGTCTTTCCATATTTATGGGGACGCCTCATGAACAATGACAACTTCTTCATCTATGGATTCCTTCAAATTAAGTGACATGGAGTTTGGAAACGACAGTTGAAACTATAAGATATTGATTGAAAAAATTATAGTTTTGATAGGGGACATTACTTGATTAATGGATGCTACGGACTCCATGACTCAATGTGCAGTGTGCAAACTAAACATAGCCGACATTGCTAATATGTATGTACATGTATTCAACAAGTTCAAAGTTTGAGGCATAATCTGTGTGTTTAACTTTATATAACATTGTTGCCATGCTTAATGTTTTTTACAATTCACATTGATTTTGGGATTGATGGTTGAAACCATGATTTCTACAATTTGTTCGAGATTGTTAGCTGAAAGAATGATTTGTCCAGTTGGGGTGGACGATATAAAATATAAAATGGACGGTTAACATGAAGATAAGGCATTTTTTTATATTAATTCAAAGTTCAATCTTTTTAATATGATGTCTTTATAAATTAATAATTATCTGAAAGAGAAGAAGTATTAAGTTAATAGAACATTACAAATTAAGTGATATTAGAAAGGAATGAGAAGATGTGGCCTGTCCAGAAATATTCAATAATTAGTTTCGCAAATGAAGGAAACATCCATCACATCACATCAAAGAAATTTTAGCCGCCATGATATAACGATTGTGTTTTTTATTATTTTCTTTTTAGTTATTGAGTTTCGATTCTAGTTTTTATGTTAAGTTATTAATTAAGCTAGACATGCTAATGATAATCATGGATATTTGTTTTCAATGGTAGATTTAAATTATAGAGGATTTACAGGGTGAAATGCATGAGCGCGGATTCAACACAAGAGGATGAGACATTCCGCAGATAGTTTGAGAAGATAAAACCGTAGATATATTCATTACTCTAAGAAGGATATTGTGCACCAAAACACAAGGAATCACAATGAAATCGTTGTGAGATCTCACCAATAATGCTTCATTCACTACCAGGAATTACACAAAGATAAAACTCATTACACAAACTCATTTCCAAACTCATTACACAAAAGATAAAACTTAGAGAAGATAATTTAATTATGGCCAGTTAATTAAATTCAATGGATAGAAAGAGGATAATGGTTTGAAGCAATGAATCAACTAGTCATGAATATGTGCCACGCCAATGTGAGAGGTTTAAAAATTAGACCTTTTTCTAATATATTAAAGATTTATTTTATTTTATTTTATAATATATTCTTAACAGACACCTTACCTTCCATACTTTTGACAAGGATTTTATATTGCATATTCTTTATAGGGCACCATAAGTAAGTGAATCATGAATTAAATCTAGGGATAGGTCTTTCTAGCCTGTATTGTAAAGGGGTAGTAAATGGTGTAAATAGAATGGGCATGGTTTTTAGACTTGAATAATCACACTGAATTAAATAATGAGGAATTTTTTAGATTGATAATGTATTTCTCTTTGTGATGCAACTTTTGAAGAATCAATATATATTTATTTTCAATTTAATTTTTATATATAGAAAAATGGTAAAATCATATTTTTAATATAGAATTATGTTTTTTTTTAAGTTTGTTTTTTTAATTTCAAATTAAATTAACATAAATTGGAGAATAGTCATCTATTTTACAAATTTAATTTATAAATATAGAAAATAAAGACAATTATATTTCTTAATATATAATTATGTTATTTTTAAAGTTTTTTTTTAAATTTAAAATTAAATCAACGTATGTTACTAAATAGTTATCTCTGAATATTTTTTCCTCTAGGCACTGCAACCACTCCATTTTCAATATTCAGATATTATTAATTGTCATTTCCAAGAGGTTAAAAAATGTGTTGAATAATTGAATGCAGTAAGTGAGAAGCCCACCTGAACATGTCTCTTTTCATTATCAATAATCATTTCTATAGTAGACAATATATTCTTGCACATGCAAGATGGAAATGTGGGCTATATATATATGTGTGTGTGTGTGTGCTTTTCCAAAATAGAGGGGAAAGGATTCTGAATACGGGTGTCAACTTCTATTTGAGCTCGCGACTGATGATGGTGATGAAATTGTTTCATAATTAATAGATATGTAAACCCCAACAAATTGAAATAAAAGAAGGTGCACTGAAATTGTAGAAAGCTAGCAAATTGGTAAAGAGTAAAGAAAGATAAGTAAGCTTCCTTTCTCCCTTTCTAAAGCTTAAAGCTTATTTATCACACTGCTGCGAGTCATAATTAGTTCAAAGATTATACCTTAATACCATAGAATCTCTAGATAAGCATGAACTACATTAATCAACGCGGTATCAAATTCAAAGTTCATAGATGAATAATCTACATATATATTAGCCACTCATTGAAACTATTTTTTATATTTATGTGAAAGAAACATATATATAGAATGCGCATGGAAATAACATTCATGTTATTACTAAATTTTGTTGTTGATGGAGATTGGCATTCAAAATTTATTCCACATTATGATAAAAAACTTGGAAACTAATTTATGTTGATGAAGATTGGCATTCAAAACTTATTCAAGATTATTATAAAAATCTTGGAAACTAATTTCTGGAATAATTGTAAAAGAAATTTTTATTTCTATCTTCTAGGTACTCACTATTATTTCTGAAATGACATGCTACTTTCTAAAATTTGTGTCCTTCTCTTTTAAATATCTATAGGTTTAATCCACCATTGAAAAGAAAAAAAATAATATTTTTCTACAAATAAAAACTATTTGAAGGTGCAAAGAGACAAGCTTTATGGTCAAAATGAGATCCTTCTGAGTGATATTGTCTCACATAATCCTTCATTCTTCCGATCCTACCTCTTATCCATTACTGCTTATTTTAATTCATCCCATTTGTAAGAGTTGTATAGTACTCATTTTAATGTATCGTATTTGTCCAAAAATAAAAAATAAGACACCCAAATTATAACACGTTGTTTTAAGGTAAAGTCAAATACATGCTTTTTACTCTGTTTTAAAATAAGAGAACGACTATCAAGCTCCTCTTATTCCATAAATAGAAGGGTTGTCAATTTCACCATCATGTTATTTCAATTTTTCCAAACTTTTCACAAGCTTAAAATGGTTATAAGAGTAATATAATTTTTTTACTATCAATTATGGTTTATGGGTTGACATTATTGTCTATGGATATATGAGAAGAAGTGATTAAAATTTTGCATTCATGTTTTGTCACATGAAATAGACTTGTTTTTACAACTTAGGTTTGCTAGAGTTTTTAGTTAAATTTCTTGCTAATTAATTAAAATACAAACA
>LPNX010197807.1:179823-215482 GCA_001517045.1 Pseudotsuga menziesii | reverse complement strand
ATATATATATATATATATATATGATGTGGCAAGAGTAATTTTTGTACATTTAAAATTAATACATAATTATTATAATAAAGAATCATATTTGGTTTCCATTAAAGTTACACTACCTTTGAATATGTGTATAATGGTAGATGAATTGTTAATGAAGTTGCATTGAGTTTAAACATTTCATTATAGCATGGAATGAAACTTGGTTGGAATTAGCATAAAATAGAGACAATGGACTTGCTCTTTGTTGAGCATTTGTATTGGCATTTCAAAGCCAACATTCTTCAAACCATGGAATAAATTACATTCATGTAAGTTGGAGAATAGCTAAGTAGAGAGGTGCAACTTCAATTTATTTTTGTTTCGAAGATAATCAATCAATTATTATTCTTGAAAAAATATTTACGCCGAAGGCGTTTTCCCTATGGAGACGCAGTCTCAAAGATTCCTAGTCTCCCTAGCCAATACCATTCCGACACATGTCTCATTGTGATTGGCTAGTTTCTGGTTGTATATCTCGTGATCCAGCAAATATGGAAGAAAGAGGCATGGAATTAAAACGCTCAGGATTTATTTTGTACGATGGTGTGTCCAATTGAACTATGTTTTAAAAACACTCAGGATTTAACATTGTAAAATGTTCTCCATTCGGAGTCTTGCATCTGGTTCAATTTGATGAGGTGCTGGATCAAATTGGATGTGGTATTATCAATTAGCAGGAAAAGTGTTATCCAATCTATGATATATGCCACTTCATATTCAATCATGACAAGATTGGGAACATCATCAGTTTTGGTCTTGACGAGATTGGGAACACCATCAGTTTTGGTCTTCTCCTCCCATTAATGTTTTCGTCAATGCTCTCGAGTCTTGGGTTTGGAGTCTGTGGGAGAGTTTTTATAAACATTGTCAATACGCCATTTGAAAAGTATTTGTGGTTCAAATTTACCATTTGACTGCCTCTATAAAGATCTTGAGTTCATCCAGCATTTCGTGAGTATCATAGAGGTCATGGATAATAGTCATCACAGTACAAATTTTTGTGAAAGCAACTCTGCTAGAAGAAAACTCTGGTTCAAATGTGCTTATAATGACCATAAAGTGCAGTTCCACATGACGCTTCCGATAGCAATTCAGGCGCACTATTCCGTAGTCTCTCAACCACCTGCACATAATAATAATGCAGAATTAGGCCATCTGTAACTCTTCATAACGTAATATAACCTAGGAATTATCTTAAGACCCACCTGGAGATAAGCTGTATTTTGGTATGGTGTGTGTTTTGGAGAATATTGAAGTCCAATTTCGCCAGCTCTAAAATGTTTCGATTAGTATTAGACCTTTGAAAAGAAAATACATGCCCTGGCATATGCATAATATTTATGGAAGCTGGCGGTTAAGTGAAATATACCTTTATTGAGAAAATGAAGATTTGAGCCATGAACCGTCTTGCCCATATATTTCGATATAGCTCCTTTATTCCAATATGGGAAAACTGCAATGCCAAGGAAACTCCAATGCATACTTTACCTAAGTTGAGGGTGTTTGAAAAGAAGCAAGTTTCGTTAATGTTCAAAATATGTCTATGGAATATTATAATGAATATATAATTGTGTAGAAAATTGAAGTGTATTTATTTTGAGAGGTGTTATACTCATAGAACCCTAATATACTCATTTCTTATTCTTTACGTTTCTCAAAAGGCTTTGATCAATGTCGATCACATCTCATCCTAAAACTTCCCTCAAATAATCTATTGTAAATGCCCTCAAATAATCTGTTGTAAATGCCTTTGCCTCATCCATCACTTTTTCTTCGGGAAACGAAATGTTAGAGGCTTGAAACAATGAAAACATGCTTCTCATTCGTTTATCATCTTCTTCTTCAAGTTGATCACCAGTGGAATTGCAGAAAAAACTCTTCGTTTTCATCTTTGAAATTCTCCAAAGCACCTATTCATGAAGGCCAGGCAAGGCATTAAAAATCATTTTCTTTTACCAAAAGAAGTGGGTAAATATAATTTGAAATGCAAATGATTAATTAATATATATAAAATGTAAACTTGTGTTTTTTTATGGAACCTTTTTTGAACTTCGAAATTCTTCAAAGCACCTATTCATGAAGTCTAGAAGTTTCCTTAAGAAATAACTCGACTACTGCAACCTGAGGTTACGTTATATTGATGTAGGATGTAGAAACGTTTTTGTTCATGCGAGTGCGGTGGTTTTGTGATCCCACATCCCGCATCCCACAATTGCGGAGTGCGGGATGTGGGATGAAAAACTTTGAAAATATTAAAATTCAAAATCCCTCAAGTTTTTTAAGTTTTGATGGTTTTGAACAAAATGTTCTTCATAATTAACAGTACATACTGCATTTTTCCATATGTAGGCTGCCGTATCTCGCCCTTTCTCTTTCAGAACTTCAACAATCAGTTCATTGGATGTCTTGAAGAAAATCTCCAACGCAATTTTCATGTAGTCGGGAAGGTTGTCTATCAACGAAAGATCCCATCTAAAAACCGTATAAATAAATAGGTCTAAGAACCCCAAAAAAAATTAGAGGGCAGTGCATTTGGATGTTAACAAAGATCCATGCTGCCAGTATAACACAATGTTGCTTGGGCATGATATGATCTGGAATATTTATTTGTATAGTGTTCACATGGTGTCAGACCAAACTTAATAGCAATAAGAAAGCTAAATATAAGCAAATTACATATAAAACAACCTGCATATTTTATGGAATACAGAATTTATATTGATGATGATGATAGTTAACGTCTTTTTAGACCAAACTTTGGTTTATTGGACCTAAAAAAATTAATTATTTAGTTTGTTTTAAAATTGTCTTTCTATACTCAAATAGCTCGGAGAGAAGCTTTGTGAACTCACTATAATTTTGATATGTTAAAAGACTATGAAGTTCCGTAATGCAACTTAATTTGAGATCTAATGTAGATGTAAACAAGACACTGTAAGAGGAAGTGATTTTCTCATAGAAATGACAAATCCTTTTCCATAATTACAAAACAAATAATTCCTATTTTTCAATTAGTATGCTGCTAATATGCCATTTGAAAAGTATTTGTGATTCGACTTTACTGTCTAATTGCCTCCGTAAAGATCTTGAGTTCATCCAGCGTTCCGTGAGTATCATAGAGGTCATAGATAATAGTCATCATAGTACAAACTTTTGTGAAAGCAATTCTGTTGGAAGAAAACTCCGGTTAGAATGTGCTATAACGACCATAAAGTGCAGTTCCACGTGACGCTTCCAATAGCAATTCAGGCGCACTATTCTAGAGTCTCTCAACCACCTGCACCTAATAATAACGCATAATTAGGACATCTCTAACTCTTCATAACGTAATATAACTTGGTAATTATGTTAAGACCCGCCTGAAGATAAGTTGTATTTTGGTATGATGTGTGTTTTGGAGAATGTTGAATTTTGATTTATTTATCATAGTAGGGTTTTTAAAGTAATTACATTTTTGTAAAGGTTATAAATAATAATGTTTCGCATCCTGAATCCTGAATTGTGCATCCCGCAATGCGGGTTGCTGGAGCTTGAAATTTATTATTTACAAGTTTTCCATCCCGCAACCCGCATCCTGAAATTTTGGGATGCAGGTTGCGGGATGGAAAACTTGCAAATAATAAATTTCAAGCTCCCGCAACCCGCATTGCGGGAGTGTGGATTGCACCATCTCGGGTTCGAAAAAAAAATTGTTCTTATATCTGCCTTCTTTGCTCTGTTTCGAGCTCCTCATGGAGCTGAAAGCTTCTTGCCATAGCTTTAAATCTCTTTTCAAAAGGCTCGTTACAGAGTTTGTTCTCCCTAATTTGTCGATTTTGCAGGTTTTTGAGACAATTGCTTCAAAGAGCTGAATTTGAAGTTTTAGAAAATAAATTTAAAACTTCCTGGTCGAGATTGCTGTAGTAACATGAAACTGCACTTTGTTTCCTGGTTGAATTGTTGAGCTTTGTATAGATTTTCAAAATATGACTACAATTTGTCAAATAAAGGAGTCTGTGGAAAATCAAAGTTGAGATGGATTTTGATAGCTTAAGAATACTGTAAAGAAGCCTCTGGTTTTGCTGTCCAATAGAGGAGATGGGGGCTTCACCAAACCGACAACGATGGTAAGTCACCGACTCTTTCTTGCCAATTTTTCTCTTGAAATTGAATGCATGTGATAAAATTCCATTGAATTTATTCAAAGAAAACATTGCAAAATTACGTCCATTAGAAAAAGGAAGAAGAATAGAAGATCAGATATCAACCAACCCTCTATGCATACGAATGTCCCACATACTGAGTATGCAACCAGATTATGGGACAAGATGATCATTTGCTTTAAATCACACATGAGGTAACCACGGGCTCATGAGATAAAATTGTGATTTTATCCAATAGATTTTAATAAGTCTTGGTATCCTACAAAAATTCGTAATCGAAAGGATCCATTAAGAGCTCATGTGGAAGATTCTGTAATCAAAACGGTTCACCATTTATGGTTGAAATTTTTTCCTTTAAATTACAGAAGCATTACTATTCGCCCATCAAAATCAAATCAAGAAGTTGAGATCTCATGTCTAAGGTTTTGACATCAGAGCAGTTCACTATTTGTTTAAAGTGTCTTCATTAAACTCCAGAAGCATTATGTTTGGCTCGTCAAAATTAAAACCAGAAATCCCAGAGCCCAGAGCCCAGTCAATATTGAAATCAAATAAGTTCACCAGTTTTGTTTTGAAATGTGTTTCATTTGAAGTTCAAAAGAGATACAATTGGCCCAATCGACACCTTCCCCAACTGTTTTTTGTGGCAATCAATGTTGGTGGGTGACCTGACATGCAACTGTCTTCACCGCTCAACCACGACTCAATTGGCAATAGTTCAACGGTTTTAATGTTTAAAAAAACAAAATGTTTTGAATTATGGTAAAGAAAGAAAATGTTAGGTTACCATCTTTACTTCTCAACCATGACAAAATTGGCAGTAGTTCATTAGTTTTAATGTCTAAATAAGCAAAAGGTTTAGAATTATGCTGAAGAGAGAAAGCCGAAGATAACCTAACAAACTAAAAACTTTGGATAGAGGCTAAAAAAGGATAAGCTAAACAGATACTTTGCATTCATACATACAAAAACAATAAATTATGACGACCTCTGTTCCCACTATATGGATTTTTCTCAATGTGTGGAGGAGACCATCAAATTCCAACACTACTAATTGTGGCTTCCCCAAAAGATGCTAACTATGGCCAACTTAGTAAACCTAATTGACATGTAGGACATGGTGTCAATGACATTATTCTGTGGTAATATCATGGCTGTGCATTATTTACTACTGTTGTTGTTTCACCTTCCAGTGACTATAAACAACCTTGTTAATTCTCTCATCATTCATGTTGATAACTTCCACAGTATCATAATCAAATGCTCTGCCTACTCCCTTGCCAATAACTTCTTTGTCATGCTTTCCAACTGACCATGTTGGTTGTCATCTTTTGTCTTCTCAATGTCAAGTAGGCCATCAACAATCTCAAACCTACTTAGGATAGAAAGACTCCAAAATTTGAATAGCTAAGTGTTTATCTAGATAAGTTAGAGCAGATCAGATGACTTACAGTGTGCTTCATCAGCTATTTTATCTACAGTATGATTCATAGCCACCCGAATAGCTCCAGAAAAGAGATGATGATTTCATACATAATTTCAAAAGGCCGATGGTAAAAACTAAAACATTATGTTAGTATCCAATATTTATAGGATTATGTTTGCATGAAGGACGTATTCTCTACTCTCCTCATCACAAAACAAGTAATGAGCACAACTGTCTCTTTATTGGAGTGAGATGAAGGGGAATAATCCTTTGTTTCTCAAAAACCCTTCGGATTTGTTGTTGCTTATCATCAAGAACAACATTAAAATCTGAATGGAAAAAATCATTGTGAATCCCAAATAGAAGAAAGATTGAAAAAATTTGTGCAAACATTTGATTTATGGCCAACTTAGTAAACCTAATTGATATGTAGGACATGGTGTCAATGACATTATTATGTGGTAATATCATGGCTGTGCATTGATTACTGCTGCTGTTGTTTCACCTTCTAATGACTATAAACAACCTTGTTAATGCTCTCATCATTCATGTCGATAACTTCGACAAGAAAGATTCCCAAAAGATAACTAATTATGACCAAAAGATGCTAACTGTGGCCAACTTAGTAAACCTAATTGATATGTAGGACATGGTGTCAATGACATTATTCTGTGGTAATATCATGGATGTGCATTTATTACTGCTGGGAAAGTAATCAAATTCAATAGCTTCCAAAAGTTAATGAAGTTTCCCTAACTATGGGCAACTTTGATAACTTCCATTAGTTGCCCAAAAGATGATAACTATGGTGAACTTAGTAAACATAATTGATATGTAGGACATGGTGTCAATGGCATTATTATGTGGTAATATCATGGCTGTGCATTGATTACTACTACTATTGTTTCACCTTCCAGTAACTATAAACAACCTTGTTAATGCTCTCATAATTCATGTCGATAACTTCCACAGTATCATAATCGAATGCTCTGCCTACTCCCTTGCCAATAACTTCTTTTTGATGCTTTCCAATTGACCATGTTGGTTGTCTCCTTTTGTATTCTCAATGTCAAGTAGGCCATTAACGATCTCAAACCTACTTAGGATAGAAATACTCCAAAATTTGAATAGCTAAGTGTCGATCTAGATAAGTTAGAGCAGATCCGATGACTTACAGTGTGCTTCATCAGCTATATTATTTGCAGTATGATTCATAGCCACTTGAAGAGCTCCAGAAAAGAGATGATGATTTCATACATAATTTCAAAAGGTCGATGGTAACAACTAAAACATTATGTTAGTATCCAATATTTATAGGATTATGTTTGCATGAAGGACATATTCTCTACTCTCCTCATCACAAAACAAGCAATGAGCACAACTGTCTCTTTGTTGGAGTGAGTTGAAGGGGAATAATCCTTTGTTTCTCGAAAACCCTTCGTATTTGTTGTTGTTGATCATCGAGAACAACATTCAAAGTTGAATGGAGAAAATCATCGTGAATCTCGAATCCCGAATAGAAGAAAGATTGAAAAAAGCTGTGCAAACATTTGATTTATTTATCATAATAAGGTTTTAAAAGTAATTACATTTTTGTAAAGGTTATAAATAATAATGTTCCGAATCCTGAATCCCGCAATGCGGGTTGCAAGAGCTTGAAATTTATTATTTGCAAGTTTTCCATCCTACATCCCACATTCCAAAATTTAGGGATGCGGGTTGTGGGATGGAAAACTTGCAAATAATAAATTTCAAGCTCCCACAACCCGCATTGCGGGATGTGGGATTCGAGATGCAGAACATTATTATTTATAACCTTTACAAAAATGTAATTACTTTAAAAACCCTGCTATGATAAATAAATCAAATGTTTGCACAACTTTTTTCAATCTTTCTTCTATTTTGCTAGCGTCTTTGGATATCTTCACATACCAGATTGGCATTGCCATAGCCTCCGTTTTCATTTGGATCATTGCTATCAATAATACCATTAAATTGCGGAATTGAGGAATTGATGAAGGAAAAGTGTGTACATTGTGGAAATAAAGTTGCGGAATAACAATTTATTAATTTGTTATTTTTTTAGCTTAAAAAACAATATAATGTATATTCTTTCTCCAAAAAGGTCGCAGGTTCAGAACTCCTCCAGAAGAAACCTTCACTTTTAATGGTGCTTTTTTTTCTTGAAATTGACCATTGTTCTTACATTCCATGGAATTAAGCTTCTATGCTTGCCTGAGAACTGTGTACGTCTTAGCTTTAGTTAGAAGGAATACAACTCTATTGCTTTCGCAAGAAGTAATATTGTTGTTTAATGTTTATTTTAATATAAATAGAGTATTATGATTTACATGTTTATATTAAGAATATGTATTTTTATTTATGGATGATGGATAATATGTTTATTATAGTACTTAATCTAGTTACTCTATTGAACAGCGATTTCATTTTCTTATTGTAAAATAACTTTGATAGAGTAAGTTGTTTTTTTTAAAGAAAAAGTAAGATATGTAAATTTATAGATAGATTAAGATAGTAAGCAAATAGTTATTGTATTTTCGCATGTAGTATTTGAGGTAATCATGTTCATGGAGCGAAAATATGATCCATTAAAGTTCATTATGTACCCATATTGTAGGATACAAATTTTAATAAAATAAGCTCTATTAAAATCTTATCAGTACATGAGTCAATAACAAGGTTGTGAATAAATGTACTAATTGATCACAAAATACTAACAGTAATATTGAATCATCTGAAAAAAGTCTTGTCCAAATTTTTGCGTTCCGAAAATTTGGTATTACAAAAAGTAGATTTCCATCAAATTCAGATTGACAAATCTAAATAAAACTAATATCCAGTGAAATCCCGCTATCTGTTCCAAATCTCCAGCAATTCCTCAATGCTGGGATAGTTAGCTAATTCAAAACCAAGTTGAACATCACATCTATAGTTCTCCATTTCGTTCAAAGTCCAAATGATCCTGAACTGTAGCTGAATTATTATGACCCCAAGTTTAACCATAAACTATTAAGATTGTTGTTATAAGCAACCATTGTTTTGGAATAAACTAATGATAAAAAAACCTTAACCAACTAATATTATGATATTATTATGGTTTGAAACCCTGAAACATTCAAACTCTTGTGAAATATATTAATTATAATGAATTTGCAACTCTATTAGCATAAAATTACAGAAAGGTATAGCGTTGGATGCAGTAAGCACACTAGGCTCAACCACTCATGTGTCTATTGATTCAACCACGTGTCCTTCCCTGCCTGTGTGTTTCATTCTCAATAGTGCCTTTCTGCATGGTTTGCTTCTGCCAAAGGACTTTATGTGCTTTTTTTGTTCATCCTTGTCCACATTTCCCCTTTGTGCTAGTAACATTGTTGTGTGAGGGCTCTTGGAGACAAGCATTCTTGTTCTCCTCACCTCCCATTAAATAGGATCTCCAACATGCAATACAGTGGAGTATGTCCTCAACCTCATCACCACCTCAGAGAAAATTAGCAAGTGGGAATTACAAATAAGGTGATGAAGACTTCGGACACCTGCCACCCTAGTATGAGCATTCGCTCCGAATTCCTATCACTGAACATGGTCCCCAAGCAGGAGGAATTTGGAAGCCATGACCTCTTTGAGGATTTCTAGGGACACACTCTAGAGACAGGAAAACCGTTGTATTGTGCAGCTGGAAATATTCCTATTCGGGAATATTCAAAATGCATCACATCTAGGCCCTGATGGTTGGAAATTTCTTGGTGCAGAAAACCAGGATGATAAAGGAACATAATTTCATATTCACCAACCATCAGTAGCCCCTGAAAAATGAGCTTGTGGAACCATACAGCCATTGCACTTTTTTCCTTTCTCTCAGTGCTCATTCATCCTCGTTTTTCAGCAGCTCCGGACAGTGGTGCTATATAGGGTGAGCTAGACATACTGGAAAATACCTTACCAGCATAGATGCACACATGACAACTGGCAATCATAACAATAGTACAATTGACAAGTGAGCGAGGATCTTCACTCCTTGCAGAAAATCCAGTCAAGTCATCTCCTCTGATATTCAATTATCATACTGGCCATGGATAAGACCTTAGGTGTTCTCCCGCATTATTTCCCAGGTGGGTCAAGGCATTTGGACTTGACCTTCCTTGCCCTTTCGCAAATGCTGAAGGTGGGATAAGAACAAATTCGGCTGGCCGTGTTTCTTTGTTTCATGTAGAGAAAATATTTACTGTTTCAAATATCTAAATTTCATGATGGATCCTCTAATTTGGGACAACAAACGATGCTAGGAACATAATCTTGACCTATAGAATGTTGCGAATGGTATCTGGGGACTCAATTACTGGTTAGAAAAAACATATCATAGGTGGGAATGTCCTTTCTGTACCATGTTCATCAGGACATTTCATCCACGGTGAGAGATTTGGTTCATCATCCAATCTTGAACCACATATATTTCATTTGCTTCTCCAATTATATTCACCGTGGATCAGCTTCTTATCTTTATCTGCATAATTTAATTCAATGGAATCAACACCGACCCTCAATCTGGAACCTGCCTTCATCTGGACCGCCCAATCGTGGGTACATTCAATCCATTATGTGAATCCATTGGATTCACAGACCCTCACTTGTTGTCAGCTTTAAGTTATCCCATAGTGTGTAAACTTGACATTTGTCACTTTATCGATGCCTTCTTATGATGGTATAAAGATATCCTTGTTGCTTAATCATTATATATGAAATATCTTGGTTAATCATTAAATCATCATCAATATCATGTGCTCCAAAGACCAAATATTTCAACTGAAACATATTTCACATCTTAGATTCTCCTCCCCTTGCGGGCTTTCATATCACCGTTTAAGTGATCTTTCGCAGTCTCTAAGAGATAATGGAATTATATATAGATCACATTAATCCCAAGTTATAGATATATACTACATCATGAAAATCCCGAATTCATGATAGCATTTGTAATATTTAGTGAATAAATAGATCCTCCTATGGAGGAAAATATCATTTGGACCTCATTTGTGATTTTTTATATGCAAAAAAACTGGGCTCTTGAGCATCATTACGTCCCCTCTCATGGATGCTGAGAAAAAATTGCCAACATGGTGATACCAAAGGCCGGAATGGGAAGAGATGGGGAGATAACTTGGGAGTTCTACTTTTGAAGAAGGGGCTAAAGAACAAATGAAGTGCAAAAACATATGCACTTTAGCTAGGAAAATGTTTGGAAATTTAGCTAGCAAAACGTATAGAAATGGATGAGGATTGTAGCGCAGATAAATGTCCAACACATCACTTTGTACCATTACAATTTGGTGTTTACTACCTTTTTTGTATTATAAAAATAATGATTATTGACACATTTTATTCTTTTTAAGCTTCTTCAACATTGTCATTGCATATAAAATAGTTCTGTCTAAGATCATTGAGAAAAATTCCAAAGAATGAGGGTAACAATCACTTATGCAATTAATATGATGACGTAATATATGTGAACTATCTTGCTTGATCATTAAATCATTGTGAGTATCACCCGCTTCAAAGACCAAATCTTTCAAATCCAATATATTTGACATCTTGTATTTTTCTCCCATTCCCAGCTTTCATATCACCGTTTATGTGATCTTTTGCGTGCTGCAGGAGATAAGGGAATTATATACAAATCACGTTAATACCAAGTTATAGATATATACTACATCATGAAATTCCCAAACTCATGATTGCATTTGTAAGATTCAGTGAACAAATAGACCCTCCTATTGAGGAAAAAATCATTTGGACCTCATTTATGATTTTTTATTTGCACAAAAAATGCACTCATCAGCGTCATTACTTCTGCTCTCATGGCTGCCAAAGAAAAAACTCACAGCTTAATGATATCAAAGCCCAAAATGGGAAGAGATGGGAAGATATGTTCACACTGCTACTTGCAACGAAAGGCCTATAGCTTCTGGAGAGACATGGGATTCGTGAAGATTACAAATTTCATTCTATTTATCTCCAACTTAGATAAAGGGTATCATTATTTTTTTACCCTTTCTCAATTGTTTTCCATCATGATGAATAATGAAATTGCAACAAATTTATGCTTCAGGCTTTCCTAATATGCTACTATGCGATATATTTTTAAACAGGATATCAAATGCTTTTCTCTTTCTCACAGATGGATATTTCTCTACACCGAAATACCCCAACTAAGCATCTTTCCATTCCACGTCTTTTCAGCATCAAGTCTTTTACACTGCTAAATCTATTTTTGTTTCACTTTGCAAACAACGACACTGAACATAATTTAAATTGTTATCATCTCTTTCATTATTTTGATATGCATAAAAATACTTTATTTAAGTACAAACAATGAAAATAAAACATGAAAATCGACATTTCGAATTTCAAAATTTCGGAAATAGAAACACCGGCATGTTCCTATTTGAACACATAGCATTTCTGCTTATGTTGCAAAGTTTGATATTGGAATATAGTATGTTCCTTATTGCAGAACATATGACATAGATTTCCTAGTACCGAATTGTCGGAAATTGAAAAAGGAACATTGACATGTTTGTATTTGAACACATAGTATTTCTGTATATGTTGCAAAACTATAAAAAAAGGGTTGTGACTTATATTGCTTATGTACCCTCATAATGTTGTAATACGCATCCTGAATTTATTTAAAAATTTAAAAAATGCTCGTTTTGAAGAATTATATGTTCAACAAACATGTGTATAATCTCCAACTTTAAAATGTATTTTATGGCTCTTGGACTTTCATTTGCTATTTTGGACATTAGGATATGGTAGGTTTGTGTTCATTTTTTTTTTGCATAAGCCAACATTCATTTTTGAGTTTTGATTTGTTTTAATGTGATAGTTGATTCACAAATTCTGAACTTCAACAATCAGTTATCCAATGTGACCATTTCAAATCTTTTATCCATAAAAATCATATTAAAATACATTTCTTGAACTGTTAAAATACCGCAACTTATCCAACATTTGAAAAACTTAACCTGTTCAGTATAGGAGTCTCTTAGTATATCCTACAGAAAGTGGAAAGGTAACTGATAATCAATTTACCTTTCCGCTTTCTACTTTCCGCCTTATGAAAAGTAAATTGATAAATTGATTATCAATTTACCTTTGCAGATTGCGGAAACTAAATGGTAAATTAATAATATAATATTAAATTAAATTGATAAATTGAACGATAGGTTTTATGTTTCAAACACCTCTAGAATCCTGTTGTTTTCTACAAACGAATAAATTGATGCCTCGAGTTTGTGTCTCGGTGTATTACTTAATTGTCTAGGCACTATTTGTCTCAATTATAAAAGGAATTGAAATTCAACAAGAAATGAAGTGACACAAAACATAAAGATTAAAATGTTGAATCAGAACAATAATTTAAACAACACAAAATTCAAAAATACAGTAGAGGCAAGAAATTAGACCCTTCCTCATGGAAGAAACAAGAAAATGGAAATAAATGACAACCTCTCTCATAGGTGAAAAAAGAGAATGGAAATAAATGACAACGTCTCTCTAAATTTTATTAACTATCTCATTTTTATTTTGTGATTTTTGTTGCGGGAACACACAAAAACAAATTTCGATAATTTTGTCATCCCACATCCCGCAAAATGTGGGATGCGAAGATATTTTGCGTGCACGAGTCAGACATTTCACAACCCGCATGCTGCAAATGGTGTATTGTGGGATGAAAATTTGACAAATTATAAACTTCAAGATCCCACAATCTGCATTGTAGGTTGCGGACTCGTGCACATAGCCAAAAATTGACTTTGAAAATTTGGTGTGCCTTTTGACAAGTTCTTCAGAGACAGCTGAGTAGTTTGATGCAAATATCGATGGCGATGCAACACTGCATTGATATTTTGTAGTAGAATGGTGTGAGTTAGAGGTGGACAACTAGGAATTACGAGGATTCCAAGCTGTCACATGTGTGTCAATAAATTTATTTGCAGCTTCAACTACAACATCGTTTATGTTTTATTTCTTTGTTTTGAATGCAGAATGATGAATTTTTGTTTGGATTGTTTTAACATCCCACAACCCGCAAATCCACAGCTTGCGGAGTGCGACAAACCTTTCATTTGATATTTAATTTTTCAAACCCGCATCCCACATCCCGCAAATGCGGGGTGCGGGAGAGTTTGTATATGTGTTAATTTTAATCAACCCGAGTCCTGCATCCCGCAATGTGCGGAATGTAGGTTGCGGAGTTCCTACTATTTTCGTTTGGTTTGTGTCTACCCGCACCCCACATCTCGCAAAATGCGGAATTGCAGGTTGCGGAGCTAATTGAATCAAGTTTGTACTATTTTGCATTCCCGCATCTCGTAATTCTGGTTGTGGGAGCTTGATATTTATCATTGCATGAATTTTTTTCGAACTAATTGCAGGTGCCTATATAATTGCACAGGTACTCGGGATGCGGAATCAAAAAATATTTGCAATATCTCTTTATGAAACCGCATCCCGCTAGGTTTAATCTCGACCGCCCATTTTTTAATCCTGCTTTTCTAATTTAACACGTGTAAAAATATATATATATAAGCTGGTCTTTTACAATTTGTTTACCACTTTTTTACTGTTGTGAATTACTGCAGTGCGTGAATTTTATCTGCATGAATTATTGCTCTACATTAATTTTACTAGGCAATTTTATCACAGTCTAGTTCGATAACAGGTTAGTATTTTAGTCATTTGTTCATTCAATTTATTAGTGTAGTCAATCCTGAATTAGTTTTATTTTTCGTTTCTCGTTGTTTTTACTTTTAAACATAGTTTTGCCAATTTGCAACAATGGCAAGATCTAATCACTTAAAAAACCTGGAAAAGGATATGTTCACCAAGGATTCGAACTTTGGTATTTTCTCAGATACCAGTGGCAGAATCACTGAAACCTACCAAATTGAATGGTCTAGGGTTTATGAAATTTTTGACAATGACAACTTTTCTCATATTCAAGACAACCAATTGGCCTATGAAAGAATCAGGGATTCTGGACTTCATTCTCTTGCTGCTAGACCTACTATCCTCCTGTACAACCCAAGCTATGAAAGCATTTGTTAAATAAATTATCTGATGCAAACCTTAGTGACTCTCAATTAATTCGTTTAAGAAATTATTTCAAAGTCTCTTTGTTTAATTAGTGTGTTTTTTTTTGTACTTAAGAGAATAATGGTAATTATTTCAAGTTTTATTTGTTTCGGTAATGTCTCTTCCACTTTCATTTGCACACAACCAGGGGAGCAGATGAACTGATTCAATAGATAGACGAGTGTTCAATGCTATAACTTTCTGTAATTTTATGCTAATAGAGATGAAAAATCATTATAATTGTTACATTTCAGAATATTTTGAATGCTTAATATTAAAAATCTTATTAACAATGTTAGTTGGTAAAGGTCTGCAGGATCAGCTTTGTGAGATGCAGGATCAAAACAAAATTTTCACGCTTATTAATTGTTCTGTAACCCGCATTCTGCAACTTGTGGGTTGCGGGATGCAGGAACGCAAAATAGTACAAACTTTATTCAATTAGCTCTACAGCTGCAATTCCGCATTTTGTGGGATGTGGGTTGCAGGCAGACACAAACCAAACGAAAATAATAGGAACTCTGTAACCCAACCCGTAAAATGCGGAATTGCGGCTGTGGAATCCCCATGTTTCATGGGGTATTCTTCACCGTAACTATGTGATTTCTCCATAAGACAAGCCATTTCATGAGCATAAACAAACAAAATTCTTAATCAGAATCTCTCAAAAGTTCAAAACATCGCGGTCACCGCATGAGGAAATTTCAATCCATCATCACCTCTGTCATGGCCACCACCAAGACATTTCATCCTTTTTTTTCTTTTTTTATACATGATTTTTGTATGGTTTTTCCTTTTTTCAAAAATTGTGAAAGAATCCATATAAGAGTTATTGTAGAATGTTACTACTAGTTCATTCTCGCTTTAGTTGAAAAATATGAACACTTTTGTATAAAAGTTGTATTATCTTTTCTTGCTTTTCATTAGAAATCTCACTTCTTTTTCCATTCAAAAGAGAAGCTTTTGTTTGTTTTAGTTAGGAACAGATCATATAAACAATTTGTTTCATTGTTTTATGGGATTTATTCTATGTTTCAAAGAAATTGATTCTCTCTCTCCCTTCCTTAAGTAGGGCATACCTTTAAAGTGAAAGTGAAATTTTTGCATTATCATACTGCATGGTTTTACTTTTATGTCCTCACCTCATGCATCCACCTAACTGTTCAATATAAAATTAAGTGCTAGCTTAGGTTTAAAATTTTTAACAATTTGTGTGACAGGTTAGTGACGTGTTCAGGTGTCGTAAAACATAGGAGTTGTCATTAATTTGTCTGCAATACAACCTGGGACACACGCGGTTCTTCCACGTACCATTGGTATTTCGAATAGCCTTTCACATACCCTTGAGTCATATCTAAAGGTACTTCACGTACTCGATTGTATATCGAAAGGCCCCTTGTGAACGCTTGTGCATTAGACAACACTACTACCGATTTGAGCTCCCACTTACCTTGCGTATATCGGGAGATACTTTTAGGAATCCTGAGACCATCCAAGTTAACCCTTTGGCTATCTTGGCATCACACTAGTTGTGATGGTTTGACAATCCCATGAGGTTCCAGACCTTTAATCCACTCCTCTCACATATTTTTCTTGCTTCTTTAGTTTGAGTAGCGCTGGTTGTCTGTATAGTTAGGATTTTTTAGAAGAGAGAGATATTTTTGTTACATAGTTATGGCTTCGCCTTTCGGGACTACCAACCAAGAGACTCCTTTACCAAGCATGTCTTTTGTGTTCCCTCCATATGGGGATGTTGGTTGTCGTCTCATGGCTACGTTAAAACTTCCAGGATTGACTATTGGATTACCTGTTTCGTTATTCTCCAGTCCAATTATCCCATGTACACCAGTTGCTCCTGATCCTAATCCTTCATCGCAAGAGCATCAACCTCATGTTGATCCCTCTCCTTATTCACCAGATGTGTCTTCTCTCGTTTCTCCCTCTTCACCTGTTGAAAGTTGTAGTACTAGTAGTCAGGTGGATAAGAAGAAGAAGAAAATGAAGATTAAGAAGAAGAAAAAAAAACAAAAAACCAAGTCTCAACCAATCACTCCTCCTAGTGTGGAGAGTGTTGATCTGCACACCCCAAGATCGCATAAGCCCAAATTCCCTTGTAGGATTTGCAAGGGTGATCACCTTCTGAAAGATTGTCATGGTATGGTCCTAGTTTTAGAAGAATGTTCTACAGTTTCTCAACAAGATATGTCATCAGCTTCTGGTCATCATGCTGATGATCCCCCCTCAACCAGTGACTCTATGGTTAAGAGTCGGAAGGGTAAAGACAAAAATCCTTGCTTTCTATGTAAGGACATGCACTTTACTTACCTTTGTCCTCGCATGGATGAAGCTTCTAAGTTGTTGGAAGATATTATTGTTTCTCGTCAACGGCTTCTAACAGGCTATCATAAGTTGTCACTTAACATATCATTGGTTGATAAAGTGGTCGATCCAGTTCTAACCTCGGTTGATCCCACTCTTCCTTTGAAGAGTGAAGTTGAAGTGGTCAATTCGGTTTCATCCTTGTTCGATCCCACTCTTTCATTGAAGAGTGAAGTCAAAGTGGTTGATTCCGTTTCATTCGCAGTCAATCCCACTCTTCCTTTAAAGAGTGAAGTTAAAGTGGTAAATTTAGATTTATCTGTGGTTGATCCCACTCTTCTTTTGAAGAGTGAATTCCAAGTGGTTGAGTCGATGTCATCTCCACCCTATCCCACTCTTTCATCAGAGAGTGTTAAGACTGAAGTAGTCGCTTTGACCAAATCTTCGTCTTGTCCTTCTCTTCTAGTAGAGAGTGAACTAAATCCTGTTGAAGTTTTTATGCTTCATTCTAATTGTTCTCGATAAGAGGAAATTTTTTCTATTTTGACAGAACCCTCTCCATGTAATGAGGTTATTTCCTTTGACTGGAGTAACCTAACAGAGTCTTGTCTTCATTCGAGTGTTCCTTTCTAGATAGTTGTGAATGTTACCGCTAGGCGGATTCTTCGCACTATTGCTAACAAAGGGGCTTTTGTTAGAATTATATCCTCAACTGCTTGGGAAGCTTTAGGTTCTCCTAATTTTGTGCCAGCCACCGATCAGATACTAGTTTTTAATCGCAGGCCTATTGTACCTTTAGGGAGAACTGTATGTATTGATGTTATGGTGGTCCAAGGTCCTTTAGATTTCAATCTGCTCCTTGGACGTGATTATGTTTATTCCACGAAGGCTGTTGTGTCCATACTCTTTAGAGTTATTCATTTTCCCCATGATGGGAAGATTGTGACCATTTATCAGCATTCCTTTGTTACACCTAACCATTGCATCACTCCTAGTAATTAGACTGCCCTGAATGTGCTGCATGTTCTTGTAGTTCCTTCCCCTTCTAGTTAGCTTCTTCCCATCATAGGTAAAATGGGGGGCATGGCTCCAGCCTCTAGATATCACACTAGAGTTAAGTCGCTAGTTTCTTGGGTAAGAATCCTGTGAGCATAGTTCCCATTCTGTGTCAAGCTCGTTAAAAAATGAAATAGATTCTCGTGAGCATAGTTCATTTTCTATTTCAAGCTCGTTAAAAAATGAAGTAGGTTTCCTTAAGCAAAGTTTACCTTTTGGTTTCAAGCTTGCATAAAAATGAAACCATGTTTTGAGCATAATTTATATTCTGTTTCAAGCTTGTTAAAAATTAAATGGGTTGTTTTAAGCAAAGTTTACCCTTTTGGTTTTGAGCTTGCATAAAAATGAAACCATGTCTGAGAGCATAGTTCTTCTCCCATGTCAAGCTCGTTAAAAAATGAAACAACACCTGACCATCATGTCATTTTTCTCCAAGCATAGTTACCTTCTGTTTCAAGCTTGTGTAAAAATGAAACAAATCCCCTCCCCAGTGGAGTCGCCAAATTTGTTATCAGGAATATAGCACCTTCTACGGACAAAATTTGATCCTCTGGTCTGAATGGTTCAGATCTAGAACAAATGAGTAACAACTAGGTTGAAGACTTTCCCTGGAAGCTGTAGATGCCTGGAATAAAATCTTTGATGGAGGACCTGCAGACCTACAAAAGTACATCAAAGATACCAGAAAACTATCCATAGATCCATATTAGTGACTAAGAAATCCAATAATATATATGTGATATTATAACACAATAGATATATGGGAAGGAAATCAACTTTGCATTAATAGGTGAATGAAAGAGCTTACAACTATTTTGCCTTAGTGTCGATGCGCTCCTTCACAAGACTAGCACCTCATTCCCAATGGCTCCAACTTGCTCCTCTATGCTCTCTAATGGATTAGGCCAGGATGTTAATTCAACATCATACCTTTACTTATTTCTTCTCCCTTAATTTCCCCATCATGATTGACGAACCCCTCCTTTCTCAGGTTCATAAAACATATGAGTTTGGACTTGTACAAAGGACAAGCTATATCAAGTGTTTTTTACAAAAGAGGCACTCGTCAATCATGATGGGGAAATTAAGGGAGAAGAAAGAAGTAAAGTTATGTTGTTGAGTTAACATCCTGGCCTAATCCATTTGAGAGCATAGAGGAGCAAGTTGGAGCCATTGGGGATGAGGTGCTAGTCTTGTGAAGGAGTGCATCGACACTAAGGCAAAACGATTGTAAGATCTTTCATTCATTTATTAATGCAAAGTTGATTTCCTTCCCATATATCTATTGTGTTATAATCTCACATATATATTATTGGATTCCTTAGTCACTAATATGGATCTATGGATATTTTATGGTATCTTTGATGTTGTTGTATGTTTGATGTGCTTTTGCAGGTCCTCCATCAGAGATTTTATGCTAGGCATCTTCAACTTCTAGGGAAAGTGTTCAACCTAGTTGTTACTCATTTGTTCTGGATCTGAACCATTCAGACCAGAGGAACAACTTCTGCCTGCAGAAGGTGCTATATTCTTGATAACAATAGTCACAACCCACGCCTCCCCTATCATGCCACATTTCATATTTAGGTCTCATATCATGGTACTAACATCTTTGGTACTATCGTTGATGAGGGAGTGTTAACGTGTATAATATCTCTTTCATGTTGGATATATTTAGTTTCTTTGGAGTCCTTTCATTTCCCACCATGTTAACTCCATTTGATGCTTGATCCTTTAGACCTCACGGAATTATACACTCTTTCCTTGTTGAATTAGGGGTAATATGATCTCAGTATAAGTTGAGGTTGTTGATTCCACGTTAGATTACAACCGTCTACTAGGATGCAATTGGACATGTGTCATGACCACGACAGTCTCATTAATATTCTGATTGATTTGCTTCCCTCACCAAGGACAAATCATCCCCATCGATTAGTTGTTGCATTGTTGGTCTAATCTAGGTGCCACCTCGGGATCAAATGTTTTGATGGTAAATAATTCCATAAGGACGCGTAAGAATATGGGTGTAGGAAGTTTTCCATGTTAATGGAAAACTTTGAACTTCCTTTCTTGTATCTCTTATTTACTCCTGTCTAGTATATGTGATCTTGTCAATTGCAATAGATTCTAGTGATTCATCGTTTGCTAGGATTTGCGAGACATAATTAGGTAATATCCAAGGATTCTTATTCAAATAGGTTATTTTGAATTAAGGTGAATGAAGAAGTATAGATTAGAGCAACTATACCATTGTTTGTAGCTTAGCCTTCTTATCAATCTATTCATGTGACTATTGCAGACATTGATCATGTTACTCCTTCCTAGGAAGAACTTGGTGAATTAACCTTGCCCATATGGGCCTTCAACTCTATATATTCTCAAGGCTCACTGGATATATTATTTCCCTCTAACAAGGACGTTATTGAGTCCATGACTAGATTTAAGAGGCCTTTAGAGGATATGTGTCATCAATTATATTTCCTTCATGATTTAAGTAAGTTGGAAGTTGAACAAAATAGTTTGACAATCTCTAGAGATTAACATTTATATCATGATTTGTTCTCATCTAGTGAGGTATACGTGGAAGGAAACATGGTCAACATTTCAAACACCATTCCTATTGATATATATAAGACCCTTGACATTGTGGAAAACATTATGATTGGAGAATATTGTTCACTTGAAGGAGTTAAAATCTATACTACTCCTTTCAAAGAGTTTCATTATGCATTTACTTGGAGTTACAAACAAATTCCAGGAATTGACCCTAGGATAGTTGAGCATGAGACTAAAACTTATGAAAACATGAAACCTATTTGATAGAAGTTAGGACTGCTCAATCCATAGAAGGTTTTTAATATTAAGGTAAAGGTGGATAAGTTATTGAAATATGTCTTCATCTAACCATTTCCACTGACTAAATGGGTATCCAAACCCATTCTAGTTAACAACAAACAAGGAACCATTTGTGTATGTACTAATTTTCAAGATATGAACAAGGTTTGTCATAAGGACACTTACCCCACACCTTTCATTTATTATATTATCAATTCCTATGTTGGGAGTGGAATATTCTTCTTCATAGATGGATTTTCTAGATACTATAAGATCTAGATTCCCCTAGAAGAGAATCACAAGACCATGTCCTTTTGTCCTAATTGGAGCATGTTTTCCTATCAAAAATTGTTGTTTGGCCTTAAAAATGTCAAAGCTACATTCCAATGGTATATTTCTTATGCATTCCATAGCATCAAGCATATAATGGAAGCTTATCTAAATGACCTGGCTACTCGATCTCAAAAAAGAGTTGATAATCTATCTCATCTTCGAGCAGTTTTTGAGTGATTTTATTTCTATAATATTTTATTGAACCTTAATAAGTGTATATTTTGTGTTGTTACAAGGATATGTTTTAGCTTCATAGTTTCCAAGTATAGGATCATGGTCGATCATTTTAAAGTTGAGGCAATAGTTTAATTTCCTTTAGAGCTTGTAAAAGGTTTCATGCACCTTTTAAAAAAAGGAGTGCCTTTTGTGTGGGATGATGTCACTAAATTATCCTTTGAAGCTTTGAAAAAGGCCTTGATGTAAAACCCAATACTGATTCCATCGAACTACAACATGGACTTCTTATTATATCATATGGCTTCTAAATCTACCGTGGGTATGATATTGGTTTAGGAAGATGATCAACATCAAGAGCACGTGATTTATTAAGTAAAAAGGTTTGGATTATCAATAAGAACTATATATTGAGTAAAATAGTTTGGATCACTAAGACAAGCCCCTATCCATTAGGTAATGTTGTCAACTTTGTGATTAGGTTTATTTGAAGTGGAAAGATGAAGATATATAATTGGGCAATGAAACTATGGAGAGTCTTGTTACATCAACTAAATTATAGTGCAAACAAATAATAGATGAAGTCATTCATATGCATAATAGAGCTTCATACATAATCATTTGTTAGACAATGAACTAAGTAAATAGAGATGCCAAGATTTATTATTCAGAGCTGCCTAAAAATAATATGGTTTGAAATATTGAATAAAACTAGATACAACAAACTCTAACAAAACCAAAGTTGTCAAAAACTAACAAGTCTAAAAAATATCAATCTTAATCATCTCTACTTACAAAAATAAACATGTCACTTACAAAAATCACTTCAATCATAATCCAATTACCTTAATAAATAAAAACATCTTATTTACAACTATAAAAAAGTGAATATATATAATATAGTCTAGAACATCAAATAATATGAAATACACGAGACTCTAACAAAACCACAAAGTTGTCAAATTAATTTTTTTTTTTAACAAAATTCAAAAAATATCAATCAATCCTCTCTACTTCCAAAAGTAAACATAACACTTACCAGATTCACACTTCAATCCTTATCCAATTACCTAAAAAAATGAGAACATCTTCTACATCTTTAAAACAAATGAATGAAATGATATATGGTCTTGAATATCAAAATAATTAAGCATAACAAAACTAACAATATCACAAAGTAACAAAGTCTTGAAAAAAAATATATCATTCGCAATCCTCTCTACTTCTTACAAAAGTAAACATGACACTTACCAGGGTCACACTCCTATCCTAATCCAATTACCTTTAAAAATGAGAGCATCTTATTTATAACCATTAAAAAAAGTCGATAAAAATGAGAGAAGAGATGTAATGCGAATATTCGCCTCTCTTAACCTATTGGATTTGATAAAAAGTGACTATGAAATAGTAAAATTGTGTTTTAATGAAACACTCAACTTTAAGTAAAGACTCGTAGGTATTATGTAAAGTATTATTTTGAAACACAAACATAGTTTAGGTCTCTCTTTCTGTCCGTCTAAATAAATGGGATAATAAGATAAGTGGTCCAATTGAAATTAGATTTAGATGTAACTACTTTGAAAATCTAAAAAAAAACTATCTAATGAAAACGATAATAATTCTATTCTCACTTTAATTTTATGGGACGGGTGTGAGGATGTATTTGTGCAAGATAAGTGGTTCAAGTGAAATTAAATTTAGATGTAACTACTTTGAAAATCTAAAAAAAATTATTTAATAAAAACAATAATAATTTCACTCACTTTAACTTTATGGGATAGGTGTGAGAATGTATTTGTGCAAGAAGGTGTATTGGGTGTAAAGATGTATTTATGCAAGAAAGTGGGGGTGATAGGCATAATTGTCCATGAAACTTATTCAATATGTAAATTGTGTAAATTCCACTACATAGTTACATCATGGACCTTAACCTCACAAATTACACTACACAACTACGTCTTTTACTCAACTGCACCTCTCCCCATCCCCACCACCACCACCACTCTTGTGAGTAAACTCCTATTCCCTCACCCTCATGATGGTGACAATTGAAGTGCAATTAAGCTCAAGTGGGGTGCACAACTACATCCCTACCTCCAACCTCATAAGTTAAAGTACAAAAGTGCACTCCAAGTGTAATTAGATTTAGATGTAACTACTTTGAGAATAAAAAAAACTATCGAATGAAAACGATAATAATTTCTCTCGCTCTCACTTTAACTTTTATGGGGTAGGTGGGAGGATGTATTTGTGCAAAAGGGTGCATTGGGTGTGAAGATGTATTTATGCAAGAAAGTGGGGTGATAGACATAATTGTCCATGAACCTTCTTCAATATGTAAATTATGTAAATTACACTACATAACTACATCATGGATCTCAACCTCACAAATTGCACTATACAACTACATCCTTTACTCAATTGCCCCATCCCCACTCTTGACTCTTGTGAGTAAACTCCTATTCCCTCGCCCTCATATGCTTGTGACAATTCATGAAATGTCATAAGATTTAAAAGTGTTATCCACATATTTAATTCTTTTCCCCCAAAATGTCACTCTAAATTTTTTTTTGTTTAATTTTAAATTCACTAACGTGGCATAATGATTTAAACATATTCACTTGCATGGCATAATGATTTGTTGTACATTGTACGTGTTTTGTAAAAGGATTAAGAAGAGGCGTTGGGCAAAGTTTGTGAAAACAAATACAAACAAAATAAGTATTTGGTAGAAACAATATTGTACTATCATTGCAAGGGTTTTAGAGCTAGTATGAGGGAGATATTGCAACCTTTGTCTATATTATGTTGTAACGTTTGTTACTAACAAAATAATAAAAAATAAAATTTTAATTATTTGTCAAAATAAATGTCGGCCACAAAAACAACATAATATGGGGGAGATGTTGTAATGTTTGTACTTAACAAAACAATACAAAATTAAAAATTTAATTGATGAAAACTTAAAAAAATTAAGATGAAAAAAGAAACACGAATGCATGCAAGTTGCAAATCCATGCAACATGCTAATTGATTCTATATGTTAATTTACACACCAAATTAAAATTAAAATGGGTCAATCCATTAATGATTATAGTTGTTTAGATGGCCATGTTGAATCTTTTCATTAAAAAAAGATTCGTTGTTCCAAGAGCAGGGAAGTCGTTGTTACAAGTTATGAATTAATATTTGTTTTCAATTTATTAGTTTATTATTTAATAATTTAAAATTATAATGCTACCCATCAGTGTCTTTTTATGTAATTTATATTTATGGTGTGTGGTAGTTTAGATTTTTGTTTCAAAGATTAATATTTTATTGTTTTATATAAATTTAATTACGTATATATATATGTGTAAGAATTGTTTTATAATTTAATTAGTTATGAAACGTGATCAAATTATTTTATTATTTCATTACGTTATAATTTAATTAGTTGTGAATTATGATTAATTGTTTTATAATTTAATTAGTTATGAATTGTGATTAAATTATTTTATTAGTTACGTATAATTTATGTTTGCATTTTTTTTATTTTATAATTTCATATAAATTATTCTAAATTGTTTTATTTGCTTAATAAATCAGGAGTTTTTATTTTATTTTTTGATGAATTAGTTAAATAAGAATTTATGTTATTATTTTATTTTTTAAAATTTGGTTATTTTAAATTATTATTATATTATAAAGGTTGATTTTGTTCTCTTTTATTTTATTAATCTGGTTAGATATGAATTTAGTTAACATTTTTAACGTTAATTTTGTGATTTTTAGTGAAAATTGCAATTTTAATAATTAGTTTTGATTTTCTAGAATTTTGAAATTTTTTTTGGTATGATGATGATGATGATCGTCCACTTAGTTAAACATTTTTAATGTTAATTTTGTGATTTTTTGAAAATTGCAATTTTAATAATTAGTTTTGATTTTCTAGAATTTTGAATTTTTTTTTTGGTATGATGATGATGATGAACATCCACTGAGAACAACTTTGGTCTATCGAACCTAAGCATAATACTTGGTTTACTTTAAAATCTTGTTCCTGTGCTCAAAAAACTTTCCAAGCTCACTATAGTTTTGGCAAGTTAGGAGGTTATAAAGGTTTGTATTGTCTCAAATAATATGAAACTTAGATCTAATGTGGGTGTAAGCAAGGCATTCTGAGAGAAAGTGATTTTCATCCTCAACGCTCATAGAATCACACATATGGCAAACTCTTTCTGCCCATGGAATTCTAGGAATAGACCAACGTCCTATTTCACTATGGAGTACATGAGAGTTCGTTCTAATCTTGGCTATATTAAATTTCTGTTGAGCTAGTTACTACTGACAGATACTTCTAATCTTCCAAGTTAGAATTGATGACCTCCTTATAGTATCTTTATTTTCTCTTAATCGCTAAATTTTCCTCACACCATAATTTCTCTTTAAATTTAGAAGTAATAATATTTTTGGCATTATCAATGCTCTGCAAAATATCATTTTCATTAATGCCCCAATGGTTTAACCAAGCCATGATATCTTTACACCAACACCACTTGACGCGTAGTTGGTTTTGACTTGAGTTTAAAGCAATTTTAGGAAGTCTCTCGTTTCCAATGTTATTTATTTCATGCTTGTACATCGGGTACCTAGTCATAGCAGTGCTCTCGATGGGGGAAAGACCCACTTCTATGAGGAGAATAGGATAAGGCGTATTGCTTTTAATTTTGAGGTTATAAGTTATAAACCACTTATGGATTTGCTCAATCTTCCTCCAAGATTCTCTAGAAACGGTTGCACCCCTATACTTCAAAACCATACAAGATAACAACGATGACAAGAGTTTCAAAGAGGAACTTCTTTTTATCCCACATGACCAAATTGAATGATTTACAATTATTTTCAAGACCAAAATAAGCTTTCCACCCTCCATTAATCATTTTCTCAATGCTATAGCTCCAATTGAGCTTGTGATGAATATCAATTCCGAGATACTTGTAAGAAGTCACTTTCTCTAGATTTCTATTATCATAAATAAAATTTGCATAGGTGTCTTTCTTAGATTTTATAATCATGTTTTTTGTCTTGTTGGTGTTAACATCCATACCCATGTTAGAGAAAAAATCTTAAAAAAATTGTTAATTGCTTATCGAGATCAAAAGGACACCTTGCCATAGGAACAATATCATCAGCACAAAGTAGGAGGATGATAACTATCCCAGCTAAGATTGTATCGGCACAACCTGCTTCTTCTAAACACTTTTCTAGCTTATCAATGTAAATGCCAAAAAGGGTAGGGGAGAGGGGGAAACCTTATTTAACTCCAATATTACAATTTATATATGTTGTCCACCCCTCATTATTCTTAAACTTGGCAATGACCTTTTCATATAACCTTATCGCAGAAGCTCTCAACTCAAAAGGAGCCTTAAGCTCCTCTAGCTTATTCCACGGGTTATTTCTAGGTACTATATCAAAAAAATTTCTAAAATCCAGAAAGCAACAAAACAGGTCAGTCTTATTATTAGGATATTCCTTTGCAATGATCCTAAGTGTAACGAGTTGGTCTGTGGTTGAACGATTCCTTCTAAAACCTACTTGGCCTTTAGCCCGCTTACCTTCAATTTCTAGCTATTCATTGGTCTTCTTTTAAAAGATAATACCATATAACTTATCTAAGAGAGGGCTAATTATAATAGTTCGATAATTAGAGGGGTCATTTTTACCACCACTTTTGAAAATAGGAATAACGATGCTTTAAGCCCAAGGTGTAGGAAACCCTTGATTGACCACTGGATTAAAGAGTTTGTGGATGTGCGGGATGAAGACATTCCCTCCAATTTTTAAGATTTCCGCTTGGTATCCTTCAATATCTTTGGATTTTCCATTTTCTAAGTGCTTAACCCCAAAATCTATGTCTTCTAATGAAAAAACTTCTTTCGTCATAAGAAGGCTTTGAATGTTATCTCTGATATTCGGGGATTCATAAAGTGTTTTAAGATAGGATTTCCAATCTTTTAAAGAAATTTGATTGTCTTCTTTCATTTTGTGAGTTAGAATTTGCCTCCAGAATTTCTTATGAGCCACCTTGGAGAGGTGTAGGATATTTTTCCTTCCTTTTACTTAGATAATGCATTTTTTTCTTTTAATTAAGGCTTTTCAGTGATTTATCCAGTCCATTTTTATTGAATCTGTAGTATCTTTCTTAATTTATTTTCTCATATATTTACACTCTTGATCAGACCAAGAGTTGGTTCTACTATTGCTTATTTTAGTCGAGACTTCAATAGAAAACTTGTTAATGGACGATGAGAGGTTTGTAGCAAAATTATGGTAGAGATTTTCTATATTCTCCATGATAGATAAAGGAACCAAATCATTTTTTAGATCATGAAGAAAAATGTCAGTTTTATTTTTATCGAAGATCATGTGCTTTTGGAAATGATAGTTTTCCTCCTAGGGATTGTTATGCATGGCAATATTGAGAGTTATAATTAAAGGTCTATGATCATATTTTGGCTCATGGCCGTTGAAGATGTTCAAATCTATATAGGGATATCAGATATAACATAATCTACCACACTACTTCCAAGCCCATGGATACAAGTCATCTCGCCAGAGTTTAGCCATTTGTGAGACCGTTGAAAATGATAAGACCTTAAGCACTACAAAATTTGACTAGCTCAGACCCAAATAAATTTTCACCTAGAGCTTTAGAACTTCTTTTGTACTTGTTAGCTAGCTCAATGTCTTCGTCTAACCAAAGAGGATGAGGATTGGAATAGTTGCTTAAAAGAATAGCTTGGTTACTGGAAGTTCGAGCATTGAATTCACCCATCAAAAGGATATTTCCTTCCTTACTTAAACTAGAAATATCATGTTCTAAACGATCATAAATACAATTTTTATCTAAATTGTGTTTTTATAAAATTTGGAATTAATAGAGGAAAAATAACAAATGGCTATTTATGTTTTTTTATCATCAATGTCTATGATATCTATCCAAATAAATTGGTTGTACGGGTCTTTCTTATAAACTCTGACATGTGGGGATATGTTCTTCCTAATGTAACAGACTATACCCCCAATGCCTCTACGACATGAACATTTATTCCATATTGACCATAGGACATACCCATCTATATCAAGTACCTCAGAGTCCTTGTGTTTCCAAGTTTCAACCAATAATATGATATCAATTTCGCTCAGGATCCAACTTAACTTAGGTCCTTTTCTCCATGGAAAACCTCGATAGTTCTAGGAGAAGATCCAGAGTGTGTACTTTTGAATTTTTTTTCTACATTAGATTTTAGATAATCAAATTTTTTTAGTGTCGAACCGAATTTGAATTCAAATTCGAACCTGGTAACTATGCCTTTAAGTGATCAAAGTACTGCTAAAAATAAAGATATAGAACCCTTTGGTTAAATTCAAAGAGTGATTTATTCGCTGAGACTTGAAGATCTATGCAACATGCAATTGCCAATCCTTCCTTTGTAATACAACCACAACTCTTGATCAGGTATGCCATTCATTACTCCTATTTTTTTTAAGATATCTACTTGCATAATGTTATAGTGTATTGTTCTTCATAATTTTTTTATATGGTACCTGATTTCTTATCTTCTCATACATAAAAGTAGTTTACAATTCCAATGTATATACTGATAAGTCTTTGTAAGAAGTTTTCTATGTAAAAGAGGATTTGTAAAATTTATTTTAATGGTTGACAGTGCATAGCAAAAACTTGGTAGGGTTTGAGTAGAGGTTTTGTTATTACTGCTTTGGACACATCTACCTTTCCCCCCTTCTTAGGATACCTTCACTATTCTTTATGTGTTTGAAACAAAATAAAATTCTCACCATTCTAGATTATTCAACTGTTATAATCAACATGCTTTATACTAAAAACATAAGTTGATTCTATTACATGTATAAAAGGGGGTTGGCATCTATAAAGGGCTCTTAAAAGGGTAGTCAAAAGACTGTCTGTGGTTATTTTCCTTGAGTTTAATATTAGGCCATCATCGTGTCCCTGTAACAGAAATCAAAATCATAGGTTGATAATACATACCTTTAATAAACGTTTCTGATATTTTGTTTTTGACATTAATAAAATAATTTTATTTTAAAGTTTAGCGGGTATTTATTTTTAGGTCTGTAGCATATTGGAATATTTGAAATATTATTTTATTATTATTATGACCAAATAGGGTGATTGGATCGATGTTCGGTTGCTTATCACTTAGTTTGACCTTCAACAACAAATGTAGGAAATTATTCATAATTTTTCTTCATGGCAAAGCTCGTCTTTAAGTATTGATACTACCTTCAAAGTAGTGTTAAGAATATGTTAATGGCCTTGTGTGGTGTAGATGTATTGGCAAGTCTGGTATGTCCCTGTAATTGCGTCTTATATGCTAAATTTGACATGCTACCTTAGTTGTTACCTAAAATTGTCTTTACTTTTTAACGTTTTTGTAGTCGATTGATCATTTACTTTGGTGGGTCTAATATGATAGCTTTGTGATTTTTGTTTAATTTGATCTTTCGTCATCGGTGTCTCCTACATAGTGACAAATCTTTTATTTTTTGAAAATGTGCTTAATTAGTAGTTGAAAATAAGAAGTGTTATTTATTTCATACATTCTTTCTTTTTGTCAGTTTTTGGTTCTTTATAATTCCCCCATTTTTCCATCATAGTGTGGACTTGCATTATATATGAAATTTATTAAAGAAGCTCACAATTTCATTTATTTCCTTTTTTTATAAAATTTTAATTGTAGTTGAATGCTTTTTGTCATTGCAGGCTACCATGGATGGACCTGCAGTGCTCAAGCCCATAAGTTACATTTGTGGAGGTATCTTTACTACCATGACTTCTAGATGGATTGCTAAGTTCATGAGTAGTTTCTATTGTTGAACATGCATGTTGTGTTATTCTTTGTAAACATTCACACACACACACACACACACACACACACACACAAGCACACACGCACACGCACACGCGTGTGCACCCACACACATACACACACATTTGTGGAGGTATCTTTACTACCCTGAATTCTAGATGGATTGATAAGTTCATGAGTAGTTTGTATTGTTGAACATGTTTGTTGCATTATTCTTTCTAACTTATGGGATTGAGCACTGCAGGTCCATCCATGGTAGCCTGCAATGACAAAAAGCATTCCAATGCCTTTCTTGAATTTTGCTGAAGTGAGTTTCTTTTATATGATCCCTTCCATTCCTTCCCTAAATACATAAGCCTTACAAGACATGACATTTTGTCAAACTAGGCCCAATGCATATGAAATATCTACTATGCATGGCATGTTAATCGCATCCCTGCACCATCTCCCATTGAGACAACATCTAGAAACAAGGATAGCAATTATAGCATACATCTCAACTTCGAAATGAATGAATAATTCATTAGAATTGCTTTCAATCCATAAACTTATATTATTTCTTTACACACAACTCTCTCTTATTTTTGCTACATATTAAAGTTCTCTTCAACATTGCGAACTTATATTATTTCTTTACACACAACTCTCTCTTATTTTTGCTACATATTAAAGTTCTCTTCAACATTGCATTTTCCCTCCGTGAGGTATACTATATATTACTACGAATCATGAAATAAAATTCATTTTCCACATTATCTCTCTTCTTTGTTATACTTGTACGAATTAGGAAATAAAATTCATTTTCCATACCCTCTCTCTTTTTTGAAAACATATTTTAACTCTCTCCATGGTCTTTATTCTAAACTTATAAAAGTTATTAATAATGATTTTTTTTTATAGTTAGTCAAATGATAATATCACTATCAATTATTGTAATAAATTAAGTCAATAAAGACTAAATATTTATTAAATAATGGGACCCAATGATTAAAACATGTACACAATAAGACGCTTACTTGTAGATAAGATGATAGAAAAGTATAAAGAATGGTGATAGAATCCTAACGCCCAGAAATAGTGTGAACCATGTGTCGATTGTCATCTCATTCAATGAATCATGTGTAGATTGTCCACTACCTCGATGTCACTTGTGAATCATGTGTTATTTGTCATTCAATGGATTATGGATCTATTATGTTTCATGTCACTCATGGCGGTGAAGAAAAAAGGAATCATGATATCAATCTTTTTGCGCTGTATCATGATGATTATTGTGTTAAAGTAACTTGTTTGATTATTTTAAAGCAAAATGATAATGATTTTTTTGTTTGTTTGTTTGACTATTTTTAAACAAAATGATAATGATTTTTTTTTTGTTTGTTTGACTATTTTAAAACAAAATGATAATGATTTTTTTGTTTGTTTGAATATTTTAAAACAAAATGATAATGATTTTTTTTGTTTGATCAATGGACAAATTACATAGTGACAAACAATACAATTTATCCGTCAAAAAGTATATATTTTAATTAAAAAAAAAATCAATGCCAAATAGTATGAGGATGGGACACGAACAATAATTATTGTACATTACAGAATCATTAAATACAAAGTATTGGATTACCTAATCAAAGCATCCTAGTGCTTCCCTCGACAAGAATAGGTGGTGTTTCCAATTAATGAAGAGGCACATGCTCATGAAAATAGATACGAAACATATGTGCATTAAAATAGATAAGGCATATTTTGGAGTTTAATGTTTTTTATATTCACACGTGTAATTTTTACATAACAACATGTTCTTATTGGTCATGGTCATGGTGTTGAGCCCCCCTCCCAATACATATTTCCAATTAAAAAACCCTTATTTTTACAATATATTCTTTTTTTTACCAGAATCCCCTTTTTATACTCCTCATAAGCTATTCCATGCCCTCCAACACCTACAATATATTGACCTTATTTTTCACAATTAAAAACTACCCTTTATGAATGAACGTGATAAGATATTGCTCAACAATGTGAATTCCCCTACATAAGGTAATGGCATTTGTTCATTTGTAAATCATTTAAAGCACAATTTGTTAAAAAATACAAAATTAAACAAAACTATAGTGATTTGTAAGTCGTTTTGAATGACACTTAATGGATACAAAATTCTATATCAATATAAAACCATCATTTACATAGTTCTAGTGTAAGTGTAACACCAAAAATTATAGAAAAAACTCTCTACCCAGGCTTGAAAGAATTTATCAATTGAAGAGTAATGGAACAAACACAAACACGGGTTATAAAGGAAATGATATAGATACCAATGGTTGGGCAATAGGCGTGTTTTTAAGAGTAATGGAACAAACACAAACACAGGTTATAAAGGAAATGACATAGATACCAATGGTTGGGCAATAGGCGTGTTTTTAGGGTTAAAACATGTAAAATTAGTTAATTGTGATCAAAATATTACTATTTACATCAAAGGAAACAAATAACCAAATCAAAATCTCAATTTTAAATCAATCCATATATAAAATTAAGTGAAGTGGATTATAAATTTATATAAAACTTCCTATTAACTCAAAAAATGCCCTTCAAGCTATTTAGCCACAAAACTCTGGTTGAAAGACTGAAATCGTTTAATTCATATATGTTCATTATTAAACCAAACCATTTTTTAAACTAATTATTAGACCAAATCATTTTTAAGTATTTATTTATTAAATTTAACATTAGAATTTGAACTATAAGTTAATGTCCCCCACCTATTCATATTTTTTATTCATATAACCTTTCCACTTGATATCCTAACCTAATAAATTATCTTATATCTTATATAGTCTCCCCACTCTATTCACTTTCTAGTATTTTGGCCCTCTCACTCATAACCTAAAAAATATATTTGGGAAGAAAAGGATCACGTGAGTTTTCCTTACTTTTCTTTTTTAAATCTCAAAGGGTTGGCTTAATCAATTGAAATACAACCCCGAACACAACTTAAACATAATAATGACATTTAATTTCTTTTGATTATTAAAAATATATAATAAAAATTTGACTTTCATTAGCAACGATAATTTCATTTCATTTTTATTATTAAAAATTAATATTACTTTAAAACTTTTAATATTTTCTCTATTCTAAGAATAAAAAATCCATTTAATATATTTTTAAGATTATATAAGAATTTTTTATAAAAATTGTAATCCAAGTGTAGTAAATCAGATTTTTATCGATTTAAATGACATATATCCAATTGTTTAGACTTTTATCGATTTAAATGACATATATCCAATTTAAACAATAAAAATAGACGAGAGCTAAAAATGCAACGGTTTGCACCTTTTCAGGCAAAATTGAATGATATAATTGATAGAACGTTTTGCATCTTTTTTTGGCAAAATTGAATGAAATAATTAAAATTAAATGCAACTCTTTATATCATTTGAATAAAGGCAAAATTTTAGTCATTATTATTATTTTTTTTTTAAATGTGGTTCACCATTTGTTAGAGGGCTACTCCATGGAAAATTCCAATACACTGAATCAAGGTATGGTCAGCTGATCATTCACAACATTTATTACAAAGGGCTCCACAAGAGTAGAACCTGGGTGGGGAGGGTAACATTCATTCCTCCCAACCACCCAAACTACATCCATTTGACCATTATTATTTTTTAATAGAGGAAGAGTTTATTCAATTATATGAACGATATAATTGAATAAAGTCTCTATGCACTATACAAAAACTTGCATCTATATCATTCATAATGTACCTTAGAAGATTACATAATCAATACATAATTACAAATGCATAATCATAGAAAACATTTTCAAATATATTTATTATTATTAATAATTAATCAATACATAAATATTATATATTAATAATTATATTAGTAATTAATTAAATTATTACATAATAGTAAAAAGAAAATGTGTGAATGTAGTATTTTTGAATTGGAATAATTTCATTACTATATTTCAAACATGTAGTAAAATAAATAAATATATAAAAACTTAAAATAGTTTTGGGTGATAAATATGTATTTAAGTGTAAAATAAATGTGTCCATATAGGAAGCTTAAGATTTCTACCATTCTTTCTTCTTTATGAAAATATAATTGTAATAAAATTTAATTCTTAACTTCATTTCAGAATCACCAAATTTTTAAATATTAAAACCCACTTTAACATTGGATATATAACAAGAACAACATGTTGAGCATCTTGAGATACACCTATATAAAGTGTCACTTCGGAGTACCCTTAGCATCTACATTATGGTTTCTTATACATTTAGCCCCATTGACTTGGGTCATTTAGGGATATTAAAATAATAATATTATCTTATCATAAAGAATTTTCTTTAGCCTTGTCACTATTTTCTCCTTGATCACTACACTATGCAAGACAAAATTGTTTAGCACTACCACTAGCGTAGGTTTAGAGCTTACTAAATAGTTGCTGGGAAGAATTGCAAAATAAAGAGTTGACTAGTTAGATTATTAGAAACATACCATATGTTTTCTCTTTTGCTTCAATGTTTTTTCTTTGACAAGCTTGAAAGATCGAATTCTGTATAAAAACTTGTCTTACAGCATGTCAGTGATTACAGAAACAGGTAGCTTCCTATTTGGATGTAAGCTATTAGTTTTTCATGTAGCAGCACTTTGAAGTTGGATCTGCATGGTTGCAGCCCATAAGCTTTTCTGTTAGTCTACAAGGCAAGCTCGATTACAATTGTAAAGGATACAAGTCACGCATTTAGATTCAATCAGCGATTTGATCAATGGCCAATGCTCTAAATTTTTAAGGGCTTTGGTTAAGTTTACACACCTATTCTTTTCCAGTTCAAGCCTTAATGTTTTCTGAAGAAGGGGTAACCTCATATTCTGTAGAGTATATATTGTATAAAAATGAATGCTGCTGTGTATTTGAAGCTCGTGATTGATATATTGTGTATATTGAAGAAGCTTGTGTATGCTCACCTGAAGTGTAGACCTGCAAGGTTATTGTTTTTCTATTTCTCTTTGTCATATTAAGTTCATTCTTGTAAATTACACTAACAGCTATAAAAGATGCAATCTATAGCACCTATTGTTGGTGATGTCCTCAATGGCAAGGAAACATATCCAAAATGGTCTAGAAAGATCAAGAAATCAAGCGAGCCTGTCGAAGAATCCCTTGACTTTGTTCAGAAAACAAAGAATCGGTTCAAAGACCCTTCCAAGGGAGATTGCAGCAAGAGAGGCAGAGGGGGCAGAAACAACTCCAGAAAAAGT
>LPNX010197807.1:155963-177622 GCA_001517045.1 Pseudotsuga menziesii | reverse complement strand
ACTTGTAGGAAGTCTTATCTACCTTACAACAACTAGACTAGATATTTCTTATGTTGTTGGCATACTTTCAAGGTTCATGCATAAACCTTGTGAAGGACACTAGTTAGCTGCAAAGAGGGTTCTAAGATACTTGAAGGGGACTCAAGACGTTGGACTCAAGTACTCTAAAGTGGATGACTTCAAACCTATTGGGTACTCAGACTTAGATTTTGATGGCGATAAGGAGACAGGAGTATCAACTTCTGGATACACTATGAGTCTTGGATCAGTAGCTGTTTCATGGAGATCACGCAAACAGTCAGTTCCAGCAGATTCAACAACAGAAGCAGAATATGTGGCTGCAGCTGAAGCAACGAAAGAAATAGTATGGCTCAGGAAGATACTTGAAGATTTGCAAGAAAAACAAGAGAACTCCACTCCATTGTTGGTCGACAATAATTCTGCAATCAAGCTGGCTAAGAATCCTAGATTCCATGATCGAACCAAACACATCAACACAAAGTATCATTTGATTCGACATCATGTAGAGGCCAAGACAGTCCATCTTCAACATGGTTCCACAAATGATCAAGTTGCAGACATCTTCACCAAAGTGCTTGGACGAGAAAAGTTTGAAAGATTCAGAAACATGCTTGGACTTACGAACACCCCTTCGGATTAAGAGGGGGATTGTTAGAATATAATCCGTTAGGATTATTGTAAATAAATAAATAAATAGGAATTTGAATAGTTGCATGGGAAAGTGAAAAGGCTGGTTCTCAACCACCTCATTGTAGTGTATAAATTAATGTTTTTGGCCATGAATAGAATTGAATCGAGAGTTATTACCAACAAAATTCATTACACCATGATACAAATCTAGCTGGAGTTAGATTTTCTTCTAACAACATGGTACGATAAGTGAAAGCTAATGTGTGTTAGCTTTCATAAGGTAGTTTTTCATCTAACACAACCACATCGTCATCGATCACATTGCTCCATGATGGAAATCTAGCTAGAGTTAGCTTTCGTCCTTAAATCATTGCACGGTGAGTGAAATATAATGTGTATTAGCTTTCATAATGTAGTTTTTCATCTAACACGACCACATTGTTATCAATCACAATGCACCATGATGCAAATCTACCTAGAGTTAGCTTTCATTCTTAAAACATTGCACGGTGAATAAAGCTAATGTATTTTAGCTTTCATAAGGTAGTTTTCCATCTAACATAGCCACATTATTATCAAATACATTACACCATGATTGAAATCTAGTAGGAGTTAGCTTTTCTTCTAATAACATGGCACTATAAGTGAAAGCTTATGTGTGTTAGCTCATTAGACCATGATGGAAATCTAGTTGGAGTTAGCTTTCATTTTAACAACATGACACGATGAGTGAAAGCTAATGTGTGTTAGCTTTCATAAGGTAGTTTTCCATCTAACACAACCACATTGTTATGAAATACATTACACCATGATGAAAATCTAGCTAGAGTTAGCTTTCATTCTAACAATGGCACTATAAGGGAAAGCTTATGTGTGTTAGCTCATTACACCATGATGAAAATCTAGCAGGAGTTAGCTTTCCTTTTAACAACATGGCATGATGAGTGAAAACTAACGTGTGTTAGCTTTCCTAAGGTAGTTTTCCATGTAACACAATCACTTTGTCATCAAGCACATTGCACCGTGTTGGAAATCTAGCTAAAGTTAACTTTTATCCTTAAATCATTGCACGGTGAGTGAAATATAATGTGTGTAAACTTTCATAGTATATTTTTCTATCTAGCATAACCACATTGTCATCAATCACAATGCACCATGATGGAAATGTAGCTGAAGTTAGCTTTCGTTCTTAAAACATTGCACGGTGAGTAAAGCTAATGTCTGTTAGTCTTTATAAGGTAGTTTTCCATCTAACACAATGACATTGTCATCAAATACATTACACCATGATGAAAATCTAGTTGGAGTTAGTTTTCCTTCTAACAACATGGCACTATAAGGGAAAGCTTATGTGTGTTAGGTCATTACACCATGATGGAAATCTAGCTGGAGTTAGCTTTCCTTTTAACATGGCACGATGAGTGAAAGCTAATGTGTGTTAGCTTTCATAAGGTAATTTTCCATGTAACACAATCACATTGTCATCAATCACATTGCGTTGTGTTGGAAAATCTAGCTGAAGTTAGATTTCATCCTTAAATCGTTGTACGGTGAGTAAAATCTAATGTGTGTAAGTTTTCATTGTGTAGTTTTCCATCTAGCACAACCACATTTTCATCAACCACAATGCACCATGATGGAAATCTAGTTGGAGTTAACTTTCATTTTCAAAACATTGTACGGTGAGTAAAATTAGATGTGTGTTAGCTTTCATAAGGTATTTTTTCATCTAACATTGTCACATTGTCATCAAATGCATTACACCATGATGAAAATCTAAGGGGAGTTAGCTTTCCTTCTAACATGGCACTATGAGTGAAAGTTTATGTCTGTTAGCTCATTAAACCATTATGAAAATCTAGTTGAAGTTAGCTTTCTTTTTAACAACATGGCACGATGAGTGAAAGCTAATGTGTGTTAGCTTTCATAAGGTAGTTTTCCGTCTAACACAACCACATTGTCACATCGCACCGTCATGAAAATCTAGCTGGAGTTATCTTTAACCCTTAAATCGTTGCACGATGAGTGAAATCTAATGTGTGTTAGCTTTCATAATGTAGTTTTTAATTTAACACAACCACATTGTCATCAATCAAAATGCACCATGTTGGAAATCTAACTACAATTAGCTTTCATGCTTAAAACGTTGCACAATGAATAATAGCTAATGTGTGTTAGCTTTCGTAAGGTAGTTTTCCATCTAACACAGCCACATTGTCATCAAATACATTACACCATGATGCAAATCTAGCTGGAGTTAGATTTCCATCTAACAACATGGCACGATGAGTAAAAGATAATGTGTGTTAGCTTTCATATGGTAGTTTTCCATCTAACACAACCACATCGTCATTGATCACATTGCACCATGATGGAAATCTAGCTAGAGTTAGCTTTCGTCCTTAAATCATTGCACAATGAGTGAATTGTAATGTGTGTTAGCTTTCATAATGTAGTTTTTCATCTAGCGCAACCACATTGTCATCAATCACAATGTACCATGATGGAAATCTAGCTAGAGTTAGCTTTCGTTCTTAAAACATTGCACGATCAGTAAAGCTAAAGTCGGTTAGCTTTCATATGGTAGTTTTACATCTAACACAGCCACATTATTATCAAATACATTACACCATGATGGAAATCTAGCTGGAGTTAGCTTTCCTTCTAACAACATGGCACTATAAGGAAAAACTTATGTGTGTTAACTCATTACACCATGATGGAAATCTAGCTAAAGTTAGCTTTTTTTTAACAACATGGCATGATGAGTGAAAGCTAATGTGTGTTAGCTTTCATAAGGTAGTTTTCCATGTAACACAACCACATTGTCATCAAGCACATTGCACCGTGTTGGAAATCTAGCTGGAGTTAGCTTTCATCCTTAAATCGTTGCACGATGAGTGAAATCTAATGTGTGTAAGCTTTCATAGTGTATTTTTCCATCTAACACAACCACATTGTCATCAATCACAATGCACCATAATGGAAATCTAGCTGGAGTTAGCTTTCATTCTTAAAATATTGTATGGTGAGTAAAGCTAATGTTTGTTAGCTTCCATAACGTAGTTTTCCATATAACACAGCCACATTGTCATCAAATACATTACACCATGATGGAAATCTAGCTAGAGTTAGCTTTCATAAGGTAGTTTTCCATGTAACACAACCACATTGTCATCAAATACATTACACCATGATGGAAATCTAGCTAGAGTTAGCTTTCATAAGGTAGTTTTCCATGTAACACAACCACATTGTCATCAAGAACATTGCACCGTGTTGGAAATCTAGCTGGAGTTATCATTTATCCTTAAATCGTTGCACGGTGAATAAAATCTAATGTGTGTAAGCTTTCATAGTGTATTTCTCCATCTAGCACAACCACATTGTCATCAATCACAATGCACCATGATGGAAATCTAGCTGGAGTTATCATTTATCCTTAAATCGTTGCACGGTGAATAAAATCTAATGTGTGTAAGCTTTCATAGTGTATTTCTCCATCTAGCACAACCACATTGTCATCAATCACAATGCACCATGATGGAAATCTAGCTGGACTTAGCTTTCGTTCTTAAAACATTGTACGGTGAGTAAAGCTAATGTCTGTTAGCTTTCATAAGGTATTTTTCCATTTAACACAGCCACATTGTCATCAAATACATTACACCATGATGGAAACCTAGCTGGAGTTAGCTTTCCTTCTAACAACGTGGCACTATAAGAGAAAGCTTATGTGTGTTAGCTCATTACACCATGATGGAAATCTAGCTGGAGTTAGCTTTCATTTTAACAACATGGCATGATAAGTGAAAGCTAATGTGTGTTAGCGTTCATAAGGTAGTTTTCCATGTAATACAACCACATTGTCATCAATCACATTGCGTTGTGTTGGAAATCTAGCTGAAGCTAGCTTTCATCCTTAAATCATTGCACGGTGAGTGAAATCTAATGTGTGTAAGATTTCATAGTGTAGTTTCCCATCTAGCACAGACACATTGTCATCAATCACAATACACCATAGTGGAAATCTAGCTAGAGTTAGCTTTCATTCTTAAAACATTCCACGATGAGTAAAAGCTAATGTGTGTTAGCTTTCATAAGATAGTTTTCTATCTAACACTGCCATATTGTCATCAAATACATTACACCATGATGGAAATCTAGCTGGAGTTAACTTTCCTTTTAACATGGCACTATGAGCGAAAACTTATGTGTGTTAGCTCATTACACCATTATGATAATCTAGCTGGAGTTTGCTTTCTTTTTAACAGCATGGCATGATGAGCGAACTTATCATGGGCCAAGTGGTTTTGTCATTATGTCAATAGTTTGCTCGGTTGTAGGACAATAATAAAGGAAAATGTCTTGATTATCAACCAACTATCTGATGTAATTGTGATGAACTTTAATATGCTTAGTTATGGCATGATAGACTGATTTTTTCACCATTTTAAGAGCACTCTGATTGTCGCAGAAAAGTGAGGTTAGCACTGTTGAAGATCGACTAATATCTTCGTAACCACATTGCCTCACAACTTGTACTGAAGTTTGCCTTGTATTTTATGTCAATGGAGGATAAGGCAATTGTAGGTTGTAGCTTACTTTGCCATGAAATTACCTTCCTAAACCAAGAGTGAACACATAACCTGTTTCTGACTTCCTTGTATCAACTGATCCAGCCCAATTGAAATCAATATGCTATGCTAGCATGGAGTCAACATATCTCTGATAGAATTCCAAAGTCAAGGGCCCCTTTGAATATTGACCGACTCATTTTGCAACTTGCCAATGTAACTCTTCAGGATTAGATATGAATTGAGAAAGAGACAAAGCCCTGCAAAACATAGATCCGATTGGGTGGTAGTAATATAAATCAAACTACCAACCAATTGCCAATACAATGACTCGTTGACTAGTGGTGAATCTGTGTAAGCTGAGAGTTTTATGCCAACTTCCATAGGTGTATATGCAGGATTACATTCAGTCATTCTGAATTTTTTGAAGAGTGCTTTGGAATACTTGACTTGTGATAAAAAGATAGTGTGCTTAGATTGCAAAAATTATACACCTAAACAAAAATGAAGCAGGCTTTAATCAGTTATTTCAAAAATAGATCAAATATCAAATTTCACCCATTGAATCTTGGTGGCACTGCTTTTGGTGATGGGAAGACCATCAACATAGACAAAATAAGATCACCATATCATTGTCACTGTTTTTGATGTAGCAAGTGGATTCATAATAGGTTTTTCTAATTCTAGAATCTCTAAGGTGTTGATCAAGTTTGAAATACCAGGCTTGAGGATCCTGCTAGAGTCCATACAAGGACTTTACCAACCAACAAACTAGATGTTTCTTTCCAAAAAAATGAAAACCCTGCGGTTACATCAAGGCACTTTTAACATCCATCCAGAATGAGCAAAAATGGAGATAACTAGTCGAAAAGTTACCATTTTCGATGTGGTGGCAAAGGTTTCTTCACAGTCCACCCCTTCATCTTGTGCATATCCTTTAGCGACAAGACAAGCTTTGTATTTGTCCAAAGAACCATGTGATTTATATTTGACTTTAAAAATCTATTTACAACCAATTGATTTCTTCCCTAGAGGCAATGTTGACAATAGCCAAGTCTTGTTTTTCATCTATGCATCATATTTCACTTTCATGGCAGCCTCCGATTCAAGTTTTCCTTTGGATTCTTCAAATCTGCTAGGTTCAAATACTTGGCATAAAAACAACAGAAGTTAGAGCAAAATTTACCTGCTCACTACCTTGCACAAATTGTTGCCTCAATCGTGTAATATGTCCTTCTAGTGCCTTTGGCAACTCATCTTCTCAATATCCTTCCATCATGGTATAATACCACTTCCATTTCCTTTGTTGGCCCTCCTGATCTTGCTGTGAAGATCAAGAATCCCTCTCTATTGTGAAGATTGAGAATCCCCCTCTTCTTCACCAAACCCCTCCTTGGAACTTGAGTCCTTTGATGTTTCTGGCTTTGAGTGCTATTTGATTTCACCACCTAAACTTTCTCTTGAACAAGGAACAATTTCCCATACACTACTTAGTACTATCCATAGATTTACCATTATCACAGAAGAATGGTATTTTCTCATCTACAACATCTCTATTAATCACAATTTTGTTCGTAGAGACATCCAGTTATTCATTAGGAACGTTTTTCCTTGGGAATATTTGCAAAAGCAATACAACTACAAATACGAAAATCTCTTACAAATGGTTTTATGCCTAACCATGAATCCTCAGGAGTGATATCCTACAAAATTTTACAAGGAGTTTTGTTAAGGATGTAAACCACAGCATTCACTACTTTTTTCCCAGTATGGCTATGGTACATTCTGGTTGTGCACCATGCGCCTTTCTATCTCCACAACTATCCTATTCCTCCTTTCCATGACTCCATTTTGATGTGGAGTGTATGGAGTGGTATACTGCCTATGTATACCTTCCCTTTTGCAAAATTCTTTGAACTAAGTTGAAACAAACTCACCTCCATTATCAGAACTTAAAGCGTTGAGTTGTTTACTTGTTTGTTTCTCTACCAAAGCTTTTCATGTTACAAACTTTGAACAACAATTTGACTTGTTATTCATAGAACAAACCCTCATTTTCCTTGAATAGTCATCAACCAGTAGTAGGAAATACTTAGCTCCAGCTATTGTAGGTGGTTTCATTGGACCATGCAAATCAACATATACTAGGTCCAAAACTCCTTTGGCTTTCCATGTTTTATTGTCAGTATCAAATGAAAGTCAATGTTGTTTTCATAACTGACAGCCTGCACATATCTCTAACAATCTTGCACATACCTCTAACAATCCTGAATGGATGGAAGACCATCAACCATATTAGTCTTATTAAGTACATATAAATATTGATAACTTAAGTGTCCATACCTTTCATGCCAGAGTGCATTTGTATTCTCTACCACAACTGGTGCATGTGCCTTTGTTGTTTTTAGATCAACCAGTCTATACAACCCTTTTTCACCAATACAAACTACAGTCACCTTGTTATCACGAGAGAAGTGACCATATATTTGCTTCCTTGTAAATTTACAAAAAGATTAGGGTTCCTAGTTATCTCACTAATAGACGTGATATTTTCTCATGTTAGGAACATATCGAACGTTTTTGAAACTATAACTTAAAGTATTGTTCAATATGACATGAACAACCTCACATCCTCTAACATAGTGAGTCCATACATCACCCAAAGCAATAGATTCACTATTACTCTTACCTTCAATGAAATGTACATACCAGTTTCTGTGACACTTGTAGTGTGAGATGCACCTGAGTCGAATACCAGGCTATAGACTTAGTTGATTGATTATGTAATGCCACAAATGCAAAATCACCCACTGCTTCTTCTTCACCTCTTTCGACAACATTTGCATGCCTCGATTTCATTTGACCACGTGCCAAGTCAATTTGTTTTTTTTGGCAATATCTCTTGAAGTGTCCAGGCTTATTGCAGTAAAAACATATGAGTTTGTTCTCTTTGATACATTGCTAGCATTTTTTTGTTTGTCTTTTCCTTTGAACTGTGCACTAAATGCACTCATTATAATGGATGGAGTTGATGCTTCTATTTGATCTAGCCTCCTTTCCTTCTGTACAAAAAAGTGTTAATAATTTCTCAAATGTAAGTTGTTGGTTCTCCCCAAGTAGATGTAAGGACTCAACAAATGAATCAAAGGATGGGGACAAACTTCGCATCAACAAAGCAACCATATCCTCATCATCCACCGGCTTCTTAATAGCAAAAAATTGATCATTAAGATCCTTCAAGTGCAATAAATATTTAGAGATTGATCCTCATTCCTGCAACTTGGTGGAAAAGTTAAAACAAAAGATTTTTAAAATACAATGATCACCCAACTTCTGATGCTTGATACTTATTTTGGATATTTTTCCACAATACAGGTGCTACAATGGAATTTCTTACTTCTGGAACTAATGTGTCTGCTACTGACAGTTTGAGAAGCATAAGTGCCTTTTTATGTCTTTTATCATAGTTTTCTGGATAATTTGTTGGTCTATATTCTTTACCTAAGATGGTTTGTTCAAGATCTCTAAATTCAATAATGGTCGGTATCTTATGACTCCATAAACTGTAATTCTTTCCAATCAATTTTTCACACTTCGGAAAGAGTAAATGATACTAACTAGCCATTACTAATACAAATCGAAGAGTGAAGACTACAATTTAGCACCGGCTTACCACCACTGAGAGTACTCCATCCAATCAGTTTAGCAAACCTCCTTCGTGTTGACAGCAGCTTTGAATTTCCATGCAGTGGCTGGGCAATACTTCCACTCTCCAATTCGCAGCAGGTCATCAATCCTTCACACAATAGTTTGATGCTCAAGACCAAGGTGGCTGATCCTCGATGAGCTTACTTTTCTCATGAGGCTACACCACAAGATCACAGCTGTTGGCCCAACGAAAACTCCTCGATTTAGTAGCATATCAAGTCGCAGCAGCTCTGAATATCTACTTGCCTATATCGAGATTACAGTAAGTAGATTTTGTAAACTTCAAAGTCTACCATCAATAGTAGAAATTTCAGAAAATGCAGAACATGGTCAAGATTTACCCATGCTTTCATACCTTTTAATATGCACCATGAGAGTCATACACCAGTTGCATACATGCCATAACATTTAACCACGATTCCAGTGACTACAGGTGCCATGATCTCTTGGCAGATCATGTAAATTGCATCACAGAGATGTAATCACATATAGAGACCATAAAAAATGAGATAAAATTAATTTGATCTAAGAATGACTTTGGCAGGGTAGGAAGGTCTTGTTACAATACTAACAGATCTCACTGTAGACTAGCTTCTCGAGTTTATTTCTACATTGTCACCGTAGACAGACATAAAAGAAAGAAAGCCAAGAAATAGTACAGGTTCAACATCAAATTTTGTAAAAGGTATAAGGTTATGAGGGCAAGATGGCATTGTGAAAGGAAGGAAAACCAGATGGCATTGAATCTGCTAGGTGGTATTGTACAACAAGTTTAAGATTTCAAACGAACCCTAGCTCTACAATTTTGGATATCATTTTTTCCTAAATCATTTTCCTCTTCTTTAATGGCTTATACTATACTCTATCATTCAGAATTGTATTATCAGTCTGTTATTTTTACTTAGTATATTTTTTTGGTAGGGTTGTCAGGCAGATAGTATATTTTTCTGGTAGGGTTGTCAGGTAGATATTAACGCAAGCCAACCAATGACAAGTATATTTTTCTAGTAGGGTTGTCAGGCAGATATTAAGGCAAGCCAACCAATGACAAATGATAATAAGCTAGGGCTTGCAGATTATTTGCAGATTAAGGAAGCTTATCAACAAAATACAGAAGTCATTGAAAATTCTCATCCAAAAAAAACTTTGAAGGCACAAGTGGAAGTTCTATTGCATCTCATATTTTTGGCGGAAATTCGAAAGGATCCGGCACAAGACTTGGGGGACCAATAAGGAATAAGTGGGGATTCCTTGAATTCCAAATTAAAGTGCCTTCATTTAAGCTTCTATGGAAGGTGGAATCACATGAATGGATTAAGAGACTCCCTCGAGTATTCAAGTAATGGAATATTTACAATGAATAAAGCGAGATTGGTTTGGCATTCCAGCATATGGAAGTATTGAGTTATGCTTCCACTACTTTATCCACTTGGAAGGTAACTTTTAGAAAGCTTATTCTCTCTTTAATTAGATAGTTGTCCTATCAGATATATGTATCATCATTTTTGTAAATTGGTTGTTCCTACAGGTTGGCATTGTTATTTGCCTTTGTATTTGGGTCTTGATGAATACAATATCTTGGTTGTAGCTGGAGTTTCCCTTTTGTAGTCGGCTGTAATATTGTCCTTGAGGTTGTTGCTTGGATGAGATTAAAATTGTATTTTTTTCTAGAGAATTGAGAGTCCTGGAAATACTACACACAGGCAAATTAATTTTTATGAATCATTGATATGATAGAGTTATACTTATCAAAACCAAGAAGCCTATTTTTTTGCAAGTAAATCTATAGCTGAAGTGTTTGAATTGTCCAAAGGAGAGCAAGTTGCAAAAGTACTTGTACAATTGGTTATAACTTATAAGAGATGGTATATGTACTTCTATTGATTTCCAGTTCAATCATTCTAGATCTCTTTTGTCATTAACAAATCAAATAAGATGTGTTACTTGAACTGTGACAGAGGTGTGAACCAACATTTCCTTTGTTCACTGCATTACTGAAAACTTTAAAGTATATATTCTGATGGAAATTGATATCTGTCTCTTGTGGTTATAAAAAATGTATTAGCTGCATTTTCAAGCCAACTATTTTATTGTGGACACTGAAAATCTTTAACTATAAGTTGATATTCTCTTTGCAATCTTATAATGACATTCATTTGAAAATGGAATGATAAGTGGAGACAGCCTCCTACCCTGCTTATCAAAGTTCTATGGAGCACTTCAGGGGTCCATTTAAACGATAACTTTTTGCATTGCTCTTTGGATAGTGAATATTTTATCTGAACTGACATGGACAATTGGTGGCTGTATGCAGCCTTTTCTTTTTATGGTGATAAAAATTTCTAATTTGTGTATGCATGGATTTTTTAGAACACATGTGGTGCTGAAGAAATCTGGAGAGGTTCTAGATTTGGTGCTGCCTCAAACTAAAGTTCATAATCTAATTTTTGGGCGAACTTGGATTGATTCACCTGATGAGATGGTGCTGACAAATTTGACCACAGGAGATAATGAGGTGCTGTACTTTCAACCATGTGGCTGATTTGGGTATGAAATTGATCCTGTTTATTTTTCACTTTCTTTATCTGTAGAGACTTGAGAGTAAGATGTCATGCTTAATATTTTCTAGAGATTGGCATTGTCTCTTCTCAATGCTATTGATTGATTATGCAAAGGTCATTCCAAAGCTATAGTACTTCCAGAGCTCTCCGCATTTGTGATTCTTGACATGATATTATTGTACCTACATACTTTTCAAAGCACTGGTTGGGAACAGACCTACTTGCTGTAATCTATATGAACTAAAGAAGAAATATGTTTCAAATTATTTACTTTTTAGAGTCTAGGTGGGCATCATACCTATTTGCCATAATAAAATAATCATATATTATCATAATGTATATGTAATAAAGGAGATAAGATAATATAATTTCATTTATGTTCAAACAAGTGACCACAAAGTTGGTCAATGGGACTCAAAAGTACATCCAATGTGAATAATTGCAAGCAGAGAAAGAACTAACTAATTATTCAATAGAATTGTAGCAAGTAGTGCAGATACAAAATTAAGATCAAAACTATGTTAAGCATACAATGTTGCTGTCTAGACATCTGGAGAAAGTAGACAGGTGAGAGAAAGAGGATGGTTTCATCTGGGTCATCGATCAATGAGGGAACCAATGCACTGCCTGATGTTGTCGTCCGACGAATATCCAGGGATGAGGGGGCTTGGCTGTGAAATCATGGGGGAATACCTGGAATCTCTGAATGGAATATTGGATGCTTGAACAGTGGCTGCTTGAACAGACATGGAGAGCAGTACTTTGTGTAGAGTGAATCTGGCCTTGGGACCTCTGGATACTGCTGTTGATCTTGTGTGTTTGATTATGATTTTATTTATGGCTCCCTCTTCCCCATTCCTCAGTCATAGTGTTGTTAAGTGCACTTTGTTTTTTAATATGACTTCAATTTATGGTTACATATTTCTTGTTTTGTTTCAGCTTACAGAAATGTACAGAAGATTATTAGTCTTGTTGATACAACTTCTAGTCTTACCTTGGTTGTGTTAACAATTTGTTACTTTTGAATTTTCTTGTTCTATCCTTGTCTTCCATTTATCTTCTAGTTAATTTCTTTAATGAAGATCCTTTAACTATATATGCCACTTGCCCATGTTACTCATAACAGAGTTTTGTTCTTATGGATTTGGAGCTGATATTTCTTCTACATAGGGAGTGCAGTGCTCATATCATATATGCCTTCAAAATGTTAGATGTTACTGTCTCATGCTTTCATGAAGAGTATTTAGTTTAACTTTAGAAATAATTTCAAGCATATGATATGTTTGATGACATCCTCTATCCTTTAAAAATTTTAACAACAAAACAAAGTTAGATGGATTTGGGACGATGGACCATGGCATTAAGCATAAATGATAAATTAGGAATTATGGGTAGGAAAGCCCCCTTGCTGTTGATGCCTTGGATGTCAACCAGTTGAGGTCCTGCATGAATAATGACTCCATGTGTTCAATGGTATAATCTGATATTGGATCAAGATCCTCCAACTCAATAGCTATATAATCATTACAGGATTAAACCAAAAATGTTTTCAATTGTCATCAGCCTCAGTCAGGCTAGCGAGCCCACCTCAGTGGACACCCGAAATCACAGAGCATTCTTTTCCATCCGAAATTGCACCATTCCAGCGAGCTGCTCCACCCAAAATTGCCTCAGTCTGCTGCTACATTTGCCTCAGTCAAAAATCTCAGAGCTCCATCGAAATTTCACACATAAAAAGTGAGGATTTGAAAGGATATTTATACTAAATGTTCACCATCATTTCGGGGCCGACCTGCTATTTTTTAATTTGATTTTGGAGCCGACTCAACAATTCAATATTTTATTATTTTTTATTTTATTTTGAAGCCGACCTGACCTCATTTTAGCCGACCTGACCTCATTTTTAAATTGAAGCCGACATCTTCAACGTCTTCTTCAAAAAGTCCATGGGGGTTATTTAGGGACTGTTCATGAAGGAAATATAACAACAGTCACCAATTATGCCTTTGTTCAGCTGTCCCTTAATTCTTTTATGCCTTAGAATCTCTGTCTAGAAGAATCATTCCATGTTGAAGCCTATTGATGAGGATCTGGACTATCTTACTGGAGCACCCAGTCAGGAAATTGAACTTAGAAAGGGTCATTTCAGGACTTCTTCAGGAATCAGCATCAAAATCACTATTGACAACCAATGTTGACTCCAACAGAAATATATTCTAGTCAAATGAAGAGTGTGCCTAACTTCTAAGAGTGATTCCAACACTTTGATTCCATTGTATGCCACATTTCTGAATGCCCTTGAGTCATTAAATGAAGAATAAGACACATGTATAAGAGGCTGCAGTCCTAGATTTGTATCTGCAGTTTAATATGGTCACTTTGAGGCCTGGTAATTGAAGATGGAAGCCATAAAGAAGATTCATGTAACATATTCAAATCCAAAGAAAGTGGGTCTCTCATACTCGAACGGATAACCAGTTCAGACCTTCTGGTTTCCTATGACAGTCCATTAGCAGACCTTGTACTGCTGCCCTACTTGTAACAACATACTTTGATAAAGCATCATTGAAGGAGGGTTCTTTTGCTGGATTTAGATCTTTATGTCAGCCTCAAGCCACGCACGGGGACCTCTATGGTCAATATACATCAAGACATCACTGGGAGGCCACTGCAAGTCCATGTTGGCATCAATGACAATTTCATCAACATGAACCATATTTTATTGCATTCAATTCTTTTTGTAAAACTAAGAAAAAAACCAAAGCTAACAGTTTTGAAAAACCAAGAGAGTATAATCATATTAAACCTCTGTAAGGTCATGTGCATTACATATATAAATTTATAATCTTGCTACTATTTTATGACTAATGAGACAGGAGATAGACACTTTGTCATGAATTAAAGCTGACGTTTCTTCTCACTTATCCCTAGTTCTCTGCCCCCAACTCATGAAAAAGACAATGTGCAACTTTTAAAGGGGATGCTAACCTTTCATTTGGGTGAGATCAAAGCTTTTAGATCAGAATTGCCAGCACAGATTTCAACCAGAATTGGCAATTTTAGTAAAAGAGCGACTCTTCAAATTGGAGCCAAGGTAGATATGCTGGCTCTCATTCCCTCTTTTAGGGGGGGTGGCCTGAGTAACTATATCTTGGCTTAATGATTTATTATTCTTGATTCTCTATTGTCATAAGATGCATTTTAAAAATACATATAGACTACACATTGAAAACCAGAGTTCCTGCCGGCTCTCTTTGTTTGGATATCAGTCAAACCCCACACATCCCATTTGTGCATGTAAATAGTGTAGTGAAAAACTGATCATTCCATTTTCACGAAAACTTAGAAATTTTGTCAAGTCTGAAGAGGTAACCATAAATACCATAACAATAAACTAGAGTACAATTGGCCCCAATTGGAAAGGCTCATTTTTGGGGGATGATAGATGGCCAGACAGTTCAGGGAAACTGTTTGAAATCCATCAGATTGACAACCATCTCTTTTTATGGAAAAGGAAATGTGAAACTTTTAATGTGCATTAAGAACCAGTATATAATCTCTAGCTGTGGATGTAGCTGTTGATGGAGATGGGTACTCTCTTTCCCGTAATAGATTTGTTGGTGATACCCTAATGTTAAGTACTCTAGGTGCTCATTCATTTCTAATTTACGTAGATAATTATCTCTCCTCTATAAATTAGCTTAGTTGGGCTGGACGTAAAGGTGCTAAAATGCATAGACAAATATGGAATGAATGAGGTTCCTCCCCTGACCTGTTCTTATATAAATGTTAGGTGTCAACATGGAACCGTACTTCTGAATCTATCCATAAATAGAATCAGTCTGAATCTATGTACACTGCTGATTTATGAACCAGGTTAAGCCATTTCATGATAGGTGACCTTAGTGTAGATTACATAATATCCACTTAGACCTTATTATAAACTGCGTTATTCGCCTTAATTATATGATGCGTTATTCGCCTTATCATACGAGATATGATGATTCCTTGCCCTCAAAAGGTGCGTTGCGCTTGTCCTTCCGAGGGCAAGGACAAGCCCTCCGGACCTTCTATAGTTCTCTATTTTTAGTTAGTAGCTCTGAATGATGATATGAGAGTTGTTTCTTCCTTTTCTGTAGTAAACTAAGAATAAGATAGATAGTAGCTTCCGTATGCTTTCTGATTACAATAAGAGATTCCATCTAGTGCCTAATCTATTCCTTTTAGTAAGTTAGTGTCCATATCTTGAGACTTTCTTCTTCTTATGATCTAAGATGATAGTTAATATCCTTTCCTCAGTCAAGATTGATTTTAGGTTGATATTGTAGTAAGGGCTAGTTGATTGACTTGTGCTAATAGTAATGCTTGTAGAAATGAAGCCTAGGGTCTTTGCACATTAGCTGCTTTGGTCGTCTCTTATTGTTAGGTGTAGTGGACATATTCATTAATTTAGTGAGTCTAGTAATACCTTCTTGTTGTTTCAAGGAAGATGATAGGATAGGAAGAGTTGAGGAAACATGTGGTTGATTTAATGCCTAATCTTAAACACTAGCGAATTTAATGGCAAATTTGAAGGCAATTTTGATAGCGAACTTAATGGTGAATATAATGTGGAATTTTGGTTTCGAAGGCAAATTTAATGACAGAAACTGTCTTCTATAAAATTCATAAAAGGAATGTTAAGATTCATTTTTTAATTTTTTTAATTTTGTTGAACTGAAAAGAACATAAAATTTTGACATGCTTTTGAACAAAATATGATGTTCACAACATTTTAGAAGTTATAACAATATTTCTTAATTTTCTTTGCGGAACTTAATGGTAAATTATATATATCATTGTTTTTTGCATTGCTTAATTTTTTCAGATTTCAGTGTTGCTGAATTGGAACATGAACATGAACCAGGGGACTTAGGTGAGCTTGTTATCTCAAATTAAAACCCTGGAGGTATATTGTACACAGAAAACTAAAACAGCTTGTCTTCCTGGTTTTAAACAAAACATAGAAACCATATTGATCTGATATGTCCTGCTAGCTGTATTCGACCTCTGCAATCCTGCAAATTTCCAAAAGTGAATTAAGCCTGCTATGTTCCGCAACCAACTCCTGTAGGAGAATCAGTTATCACAAACAGTTACTTTAATCTGATAATTTCATGACTGATAACTCATTCTTGATCCAAGAGCACTGACTGTACTGTTGCCTTTCCCAAAAGTGGATGAGAATAGACAGCAACCGAGAAAATTCAAAATACATAGACCCCACTGCAATGTGCACCCAATTCCAGATCACAGAGGACTGTGGCTTCAAACAGCTAAAGAGCAAGTGACGCTGAGTTCCCTGTTAATGATACAAAGTTCAAACACACTCTTGTGTTGAGGTAAGGTTTTGAGAAAGTTGGAAAAGAAAGAATTTTGTATTGTGAATCAACGAGTTAGGACATGCGATCTTTAGATACCGAAAAGCAGAGGTCATTTCTTCATAAAATGCAGATTGGCAATATAACCTACTAGTAGATTGCTAAATGTTCCGAGTGTCTAATATGCATCTCTGGTAAGCAATTTATTGATGAAACTGCTATTGTGAGACATGCCTTCAGTCTAGCATCAAACATTGGGCAGACAGTTCTTATTCCAAACTCAAATCTGCATCATGGTTCAATATCATTTTTACTCAGTGTATTGCGTTGTTCTTACAAATGTTTAGCCAAGTAGGTGACTTGTAGAATGCTTTTTGAATTTTCCAGATAAAAGGGATTAGATTGTTTGAGTTTAAAACTGGATTCTTATGGTATCATTTAAATTTTGTATGCAGCGGTTCCTATCAAAATGCCTGCAGCTCTTTCACTAGACCCTTTTGTGTTTCAATCTTATAAATCAACCACGTGTTTCCTGACTTCATGGTTGGTCTTATTATATATAGGTTAAAGGGAATATTCAGCTGTGATGTTATATCCTTCTTAGGTTACCTTTTGTTTCATAGCCTTATGATATCACAGTTGTTAGGTGCATTCTACAGCCTAGTATGGATGAGATGTGTAACTTAATGCTAATAAACTAAAATAAAAGAAAATTGAAGTCCATAATGTGAAAGTGAATAAATAAAATTCTCCAAAATAATAAAAAAGAATATAAAAGATCTGACCATGATAAAAAAATATAAAATGAATTGAATAAGCACAGATCCATCTTAACCCTAATCTTTCAAGCGCTGAGAGGTTTATATGCCAGTTTCTTTTTTATCCTACTTTGCCTAATAGATCTGGGGTTAAGATGGGTCTATGCTAGTATTAATGCAGCACCAATAATGTTGCCAGATGATAAGGCTTTATTTATGTTGCATTCTGTTCTCACCTTAGAGGGAAGGGTTAATAAAAAACTATAATAGGGTGGGAGGTTTGGCTATATCATTCTGCCATGAGTGGCAGTTTTATAGTTATCTCGCTCTGCAATCCTTGTGGCAGATATCACTGTAATATTTCTATAAGGGTAATTGGAGAACCCTTTTGTTCAGAAAAGAAATTAGGTTCTAGTGGTGTATCCTTTAACAAAGATCCTCTTGGAATCTTAGTTTCGAGTTGAAATAATTATAATTATTAGAAGAACAATCATACTTTTTTTGCTTCATGCTTGTATTCTATTATTTTATCCTTCTCCAAGTGAAGCTATTGGTTTGCTTGTCCTGATAGAACCTTTACTAGGTTTTTACAATTGTTCTTGTGTGAAATTTATTTTTCTCAAAGTATTTAAAGCTGCTTAACACAAATTATAGTCTAAATGGAAGTTGCCCTTTTGATATTAACAATTTGTCTAAACTGATTAACTTCAGAATGGGATTTGTTCTATGGTAGATTCACATAGTTTGAGGAGATGGGAAAGCTAGGGAGTCAATTTCTTGTGGGGTTTCACCAAGAACTTGGTTAGTACAATATTATTTTATTGCAGTTTTCATCATTTATATTGCACACACATTGTTGTTTGACTTCCAGTTGCAGGAGTGGACTGATCATTACCAACATATTTTATTTTTGTTTATGAAATTATTATTCTATCATCTATCTTCTTTTTCATGGAATGGGTGTCTTGATGCATTCTACCTGCTCGTCAAACCTTCCAATGAGATGTTTCCCTTTGTCTTCAATTTGATTATGGTCAAGATTTTTTTGTGTCTAGCAATTTTTTTCTAAGGTCTTTTGCCTCATCTTTCGAAGCAATAAGAACCACTACCTGTCTGCAACCATTGTTGCAATATAAGTTGCTAAAAGAACGGGGTTACCTAGATAAATTAAATTTAATCAAATTAAAGAAAATAGTGGAAACTCTTTCTATTTATTATGAAACTACCAATAAATTATAGAACCCACTCATGGCTCCGCAACACTCATGATTGATAAGAAACCATCCTTATCAGTTCACTTACAGGGGAAGCCACCAATATATAATGACATGTAACAATGGAAACACCCTAGAAGGAAGTGTCCATGCAGTGGTTGGGGTATAGATTGAATACCACCATGAACAATAAAAAGACATTGTATGAACATTAGACATCTCTTGATACTTGAATGATAAGCATGTATGGATGGGCAGCCCCAAAAGGGTGTAAAGGTCCATTTCAAGTCCAAACCTGCCACAAATTAGCCTCTACACCTTCCACAAAATCTGCACTTTTTTAATCTCCTTTGCAAGCTTCTCCACGTGTCCATACATGGAATAGTACCTGAAATGATATTGTTTAAAGAAGGTTGTTACATGCATGAAACTTGCAGCAATTCTACTAGATGCATGTTGAATGGCAGCAATTAATGGGTATAACTTAGTGGTAGTCATAGGTCCAAATTTCGGCTGCTGACTTATAATCAACTAACTATTAAACGGTGGGGCCAATTTCAAGCGGCTATTCACAAATTCTTTTTATACCCTTGGCTGCAAAGAAGACACGTTGGCACACTACAAAAAGCAAGGCTCCTGAAGCCAATGGTGAATATGAAATTGAATCTAAACCTCAATCTAACGAGGAGTATCCAATATGTGATATATGCATTATTATCTAGTCATGGGAAATCAATGCATGTTGCTTGTTTAGTTCCTCCAAAAAATGCTCTACCTAAGGGTGATTAGTCATGTCGTTGTCGCATGTGCAAAGTTGCAAACATATTTAAGAATAAATAAAATTATCTCATGCATATATTACAGAACTAGGGAAAAGATATGATGCAACAAAGAAGGAAAAATCAAAGTTTGGAAACTATTCATATATGGGACCTTCCTAACAATCTACAATTCAATGGAAGAACCCAATGATCTAATCCATGCTGCACTACAAAATATGGATTTTTGTTTAGTTGATCATAAATTTGAGCCATAATTGACTGCGTATAACTATTATAGTGTTTACGGAAGTAGGTATTTTCATGTGATGTATAAGAGCATCATTGACCAAAGTGATCATCCTGTTTACCTCCAAATTACTTGGTTGGAGAGTGAGAGGAAGTTCAACAATTTCATAGTTTGGCAAGGGCAGTATTATATGAGATGCAATCATTAGGGATGCAATACCTGAAGGAACTGTTAAAAACCACATATTAGATTAGGAGCTCTATCTTTTGATATATCAACCAACACAACAAAAGCTTGCAGAGAACAGAAACCAACATCATTCAATATTGATTATGGATTTATGGGAATGCTACCTTGGAGAATACGACGCTTTTTCTATGGAGATAAGGTTAAGAAAAGGGACTTAATCTAGAATCATTTTCCTTGTTTCAATAGTTATGTGCATATTTTCATGGTGAGATACTTTGGTTGATGACCTAATATGCCAAAAAGGAGTCTCTAAGATATTTCATAATGAAAAGGCATAACCAAGTAGCACTATTAGATAATGGAGGGGCATTCAAGATCTAATGACAACACATTTAAGGAATCACTCCATGCAATTTGCAAAGAATATCTCCAACTATTTGATATCAAATCTTAACACCACTTGTATTTCTATTGCAAAGGTCATTTGGGTCATTTGAGAGGAGATAGGAACCCATCAAGCTAAGAAGAAATGCCCATCCTTTAGGAAACCATTGTTCCAGACCATTCAGAAGGTTTTATGCAATAGATAAGAAGCACATGCATCAATGAAGAACTCTCCACTTAGGGAAGCCTCCAATGCTTGTATCATGGTGAAAAATGAAATGTCAAGGTGTAGATGCTTTATATGTGGAACTCCGTAGGCTAAGAAAAGATAATTGACAGCTAGCAAATTCCCCAAGGCTAAGAAGACCGATTATGAGGATAATCTAACTTGAAGGGGCCTCTCTATATATTTTAATATAGTTATTTTTGGAGGAAGCATGAATCTAGCCCGTCAAAGAAGGACGTCCCACTCAAGAGGACATTTCGAGGGATATCATGAGATATTTCACATGGTTCAAGGTATGTCTCGCATATTTGGAGGCATGATAAATCATCTAATCGATTATTGGCATGATTTACAAAGAAAAGAGGAGGAACTCCCTTCACAACTCAATGGCATTTTCTCTCCAAAGATAAGATCAAATACCATGACTCAAGGGAACACTGTAAATTGGAAAGTGACAAGTGGTGGCAAGAAAGCATTCAAACCCTATTGTATGCAATTTTCTCCCTTTAACGAGGAGAAGCTAGTTTTGAGGAGGCTTTTAGTGGCCCTTGAAGCATGGATCTAGAAGCTACTAAATGTGTTTTACTTTTATTATTGGTTATTGGAGAGAAAAGTGGATCTAGCATCCACTTATTGATATTTTATCTCAAGGTAAGTTGAGTTAAATTTAGAATCTAGGAGGCCCTTTATATTTACTGAAGTCTTGTAGTTTAGTTATGCCCTTTGTAAAAGTACCATGAATCTGCCAACTAAAAAACTATTTCTTTCTCGTTCATCTAGCTTGAAAGCATGCAATTTTAGAGGTGCATTGGTCCTAGAATTTCCACAGCTAAATGGGATTAAAAGGGAGATACCAACCTCTATTGCTCCCTAGATAGTGACAGGACAACCATTTGGCAACCCACTTTAAATCCTCTCATATGTGTTCAAGCATAAAATTTCCTTAACAATATTTGCTAGGTGGGCCTTATTTCCTTGTATGTTTAAATTATGTGGTGAGTCTATGATATCATACAATGAAAA